>PVJL010003450.1:0-157322 GCA_004026885.1 Lyroderma lyra | reverse complement strand
CACACACACACACACACACACACACACACACACCAGAATTCTCTCCTGGAGGGCAGGCCCCTGTAGGACGGGCTGCTCCCACTAGCTGAGTGTTGTAGGGACCCGATGGCATCTATGTATCGGTTTGGGTTGTTGTGAGAAGCTGCGTTTGGCTTCAGTGACTTTTTTTGGAGACTTCTTTTAACACGTTTGCTCATTTCATGATGGGGGATTTACACGGACAACATGCAGCGTGCCCACGCACCTGCCCACACCGTGCTGAGGGTTTAGCCATTTTTGACCAAACACGGCAGGACCCGCGCCGCCGCCCCCCCCCCACCACCACCACCATTCACCCGATCTCAGCCTGAGTGGCTGTGGTTTTGTTTCCCCGAATGGAAAAAAGTCCTCCAAGGGAAATGGTTTGATGATGTGAAAAAGATGAAATAAAAAATGGCAGAAGCACTAAAAGATCAAAATCAATTATTTTAAAAACTGTTTTGAGCAGTGGAAACAGCATCTTGATAGGTGTATTGCGTCCAATAAAGAGTAGTTTGAAGGTGACTGAAGTCTAAACGTGTAAGAATAAATATGCAATCTTTTATAAATAAATTTCATTTTGGGAAGGTTCCGCCTTGTATAAGTGCAAATGACCAAAAGACAAGAAAAAAGTCATTAAGAAAAAGAACCATAGATGATCCAAATGTATTAATTATGGTTACTATGTTATTTTTATATGAGAAGATGGGAAATTTCAGCAGAACACTGGTACTAGGAAAATAGAAATACATGGTGTCCTGGGTGTTCAACTATATGTGTATTTGAAGGCATGGTTCCACCGATTATAGAAAGAACAAAAAATAAATAAATCAAACACTTTACAAATGAAATGGCAGACCACTGTTCTAGTCCAACCCACTCAATGAGGAAACTGCCTCAGAGAAAAGCAGAGCAAAGCTTTATATTATCATTTTGTGGAGTTTCAAAGTTCTTCTGTCTCTCTCTCTCTCTCTCTCTCTTTTTTTTTTTTTTGTTTTAAAAAACCCCCAAGCTTTATCCAGTAGAAGTGCTCATGTGTGAAGCCTTATATCAGTCAGGTTGAGAAAATTACCTGGTTAATTTTACTGGCAAATAAATCAGTAATCTGAAATGATTTAGCATGGGACTAACGACACCTTATATCATTTTAAGTACAGTTAAACTTCTTAATTACAGACACTCTAGAGACCTGGAAAAATGGCTACAATAATGACATGTCATTAATTCTAAGGAAACACCGTTTCCTGGGCAACACCTGCTAGGTACATGCCATTGCCAGGTTAATACGGACCACCAGAAGTTCATAGTTTCCTTGCTCTTAAGCCACAGTGAACTCTAGAAATTTCTACCCAGCTGCACTGGGGTCCACAGTGATTCATTTCAATATTTTATGCTTACATTTCATAACCTTCCGAGGTTGAGAACATTCAGTGCATGTAACTGAGTGTTACGTGGAATAAGCAGAAGCTGACTCCTCAGAACTGCACGTTCTAAAAATGAATCTTTTAAGGCAAGTAATATGTACTCAGTGTGAAGTTAGAGAAGGGCAAATCAGATGGCACTCCCTGTGTCACTTTTACCTCCAACTACAAAAGTTGAGTAAACAGTAATGCACTTCTTATCACTGCATGGGGGGATAATGAGCTAAGACACAGTTTTGTTTATTCTCTTCAGCCTTGATCAAATCATCCTTCAGCTTCAGCAGTAAACACTTCCAGGCCTTCCGGTCCTTAGAGTTCCCGCGGAATTGTGCCTTCACGAGCCACTGCCTACCCGAACGAAGGCAGCACAGCCACACCGCGCATCGTGGTCTTTAGTATTGGGGTGGTGGTATTAACAGTTACCATTGAGTACCAACAGCCCGCCTGGTCACGTGTCCTACAGGCATTTCCCCAATGCCATCCACCCAACAACCCTATGAATACTGTAATTATACATGTTTAATAGATTCACAAATTTAGGTTCAAGAAAAAAGAATTGCCCAGTGCCACAGAGTTTATAGGTTGAAGCTGGATCTGGAATTCTGTTTCTTACTCCAAAATGCATGCCTGAAAGAGTCTAAGATATTTAACTCTGCTTGAAATACTGTGGCCAGGGAAAATATTGCCTCACATTTGAATAATGCTTTGTACATATAAAGTCCTTTATATCACTGTTATATTGACCTACTAAACATTCTAGTGAAGCAGGAAGGTGAGGAACCTAAGACATAAAGAAATAGTTATGTACCCAGGAGCCTATACTTCTCATTTTTTACTGCAAAGCCCGAGCTCTTCCCATTAAACCACACTTCTCCCACGTGCAGTAAATCCTTAATAATAATGAAAAAATAATGTAAACATATGTTAAATTCATACCATGTGCCAAGAGGCTTTTCTTCCCTCTGCTGTTATTTCATGTTTAAAAATCTTAATATTTCCTTAGCATCTTTATTTCTACATTAATGCTAATGGGCTCACAATTGTCTCAGCTTTGTATTTGGATTTATCTTCCCATATACACTATCCCAAACATCTACACACGTTCATGTGGGAGCCTTGTAGATCATTCTTTGTTACTTCAGTTGCTATTCCAGATACCACTTAGTACAAGATCTTTTCATTTTATACCTGAATTACTACCATTTCCAAATCAATCTTTTTTTAAGAATTTCTTTCTTCTCCTTTTTTTATTTTTTAGCAGCTCTCAGTTTACAACAAAATTGGGTAGGTACAGAAATTTCCCACAGACTGCCTGGTCCCCACCTGTGCATAGCTTCTCCTATCACCAGCATCGCTCGCTAGAATGGTACCAATTTTTACTAAGGAATAATGACACAGATGTATTATAGTCCCTAAAGGTCTATAGTTTACTTCAGGGTTTGCTCTCAGGGTTGTACATTCTATGGGTTTGGACAAATGTACAATGGCATGTATCCACCATTATAATATCATAGAGTTCTTCACTACACCCAAGTCTTCTGTGCTCTGTCTAGTTAGCCCCCACCCCACAGCTACCAACCACTGACTTTTTACTCTGTCCAGTTTTGCCTTTCCCAGAATGTCACACACTTGGAGTCATACCGTATGTAGTCTTTTGGATCGGCTCCTTTCACTTAGTAATATCCATTTAAATTTTCTCCATGTCTTTTCATAGCTTGACAGCTCATTTCTTTTTAGCACTGAATAATATGTCATTGTCTGAGCTTATTTATCCACGCACCTATGGAAAGGCATCACGGTTGCTTCCAAGTTTTAGCAATTATGAATAAAGCAGGTTTCAGTGTGGACACGACTTTTCAACTCCTTTAGGCAAATACAAAGAAGAGTGATTGCTGGGTTGTTTGGTAAGAGCATACTTGTATTTATTTTTCTAAGCCGCCGCCAAGCTGTCTCCCAAAGTGACTGTGCCATTTTGCATCCCCACCAGCAATGTAGGAGAGTTCCTGTTGTTCCACATCCTTGGCAGCATTTGGTGTTGTGTCAGTGTTACAGATTTTGGCCATTCAATATATGTTTAGTGGTATCTCATTGTTGTTTTAATTTACACTTCTCTGATGATGTAATTTGTGGAGCATCTATTCACATGTTTATTTTCTATCTGTATATCTTCATTGGTTAGGTATCTGTTAAGATCTTTGGTTCATTTTTTAATCAAGATTTTTGCTTTCTTATTGTTGAGTTTTAAAGGTTTATGTATATTTTGGATAATGGCCCTTTATCAAATGTGTCTTTTACAAATATTTTCTCATGGTCCGTGGCTCATCTTATTTTCTTGACATTGTCTACTGCATAGCAGAATTTTTAAATTTTAATAAAGTCTGCCTTAGCAATGATTTCTTTGACTAATTATGTTTTTGGTGTTGCAGCTATTTCTGGGCACTCTATTTTGTTCCATTGCCTATTCTTTTACCAATACCATTGTCTTGATTATTGTAGCCATATAGTAAGTGTTAAAGTTGGGTATTGTCCATTCTCCAACTTCATTCTTCTTCAATATTGTGTTGACTATGTTAGTTCTTCCAATCTGTCTCCTTGCCTCCTCCAGTCTTACTTACAGTGTTGCTTCTATAAAGTTTTTCCCTTAGTTATATGCTCTTGAGCAAAGTAACTTCCCTCAGAAATTCTATTTTCTTCTCTGTAATTAAAGCATTTGTGTTGGGGAAAAAAATATCAAAATTTCCTAAAACACTGATGTTCACTGATCCCTAAGGTTTTGGGGTTTTTTTTCCCAGATCACTTCCTTATAACCTTCCATGACTCCCTATTACTTGTATTATGAAACTCCAAAAATATTTACTATTCTTAAACTTAAGGCAATGTTCTCCTAAAATTGTGTCCCAACTTACTTTTCTAGTCTTTTATCCCTTTGTTTTAATTATGATTTACTTCTTGAAAGTCAAGTTGGTGCCAGCCTGTATCCCATGTTCTTCCCACTCCTCTAATTTCTCTCATTAAGCCTTATAAGCTTCCCCTCAGAGAGCTTCAGAAGACCATGACACATAGAAGAGTACAATCTGAGATAATAAAATAAACATGCTTAAACTATTTGGAGAGATAAAAGAAAAAAAACCCCAGAATCAATCATGAGAAAATAGTGCCTTATGACATGGGCTATAATTTATTACCGACACAAATATTTAAAATATATCTGTAACTTCCTCAGGTTCTTACTTGTTCAGATACATCCTTGAACTCTTCCTATCAATCACTAAATTCAGGGAAGGCTTAGAATGAAGACTGTTGTCAGTCAGTCATGCTTTCTGCACGAAGTGTGGCTGTTTGCAGTGTGTGAGGTGTGTGTGTCGGTGCACACGTGTGTGGGTGTGGGTGTTGGGTGTGGGTGGGTAGAATGCGTATTGCTGTTGGTAGAGGGATGGAAAGGTCTCTCTCTTAATAAATAAAGAAATTGCTTTGCTTTCTTGGTCTTTTAAACAACTGACAAATCCCTGTGAATTCTGTTCTGCTCCCAGTCATCAATTACACCACTCACTCAAAATCCCAGAGTAATCACCTTCTAGCTCCCCACATAGGTAGTTCTACACCACATAACTCCGGCCACATCAGTGCGGAAGCCACAGCATTAACAGAATGTATCAAGTTGCTTGTGAGGCTTCATTCACACTAATCAGAAAAAGAAGTCAAGCGGGCACATTTATCATGGTGGCCGCAGAGTTTATAGGTGATGTGCTCTGAAGGGAGAAGATATTTTGATTAAGTTAAGACAAACTATAATGGATGAGAGTTCTGTGCAAGTCCAATAAATCACCAGAGCCCTCTTAGGCTAGCAGGAATAGGAATCATTGGTAAATTAAAACTTGCTGCCGTGGCTGTACTGACACCTTTTCTGCCTTCTGCCTGGACACCCACTGAAGAGGAAAGCTGGAAAAGGAACCCTAAATAGTTGTGAGAGGAGATTCGTGATAGATGACGATGAGAGGTGTTCCCCGTTGGACTTATTCGGGGCTAAGCTTTAATAAACCTGGGTTCTTTTTAACTGTGGGAAGTGATGAAATGTCACTGGGCTCAATCTTAGTAATCGGACTGGCGGGCTGAAATAGCAATGACGTTGGGACCATTGCATATGTGAATCCGCACCTCCTTCAGGGGTCTGAGAGTTGCAAGGTGCCGTTTGAAATGAGAAAGTGTGAGCCTTTTTGTTTGGGGGTTATTGCTGTGTCTATAAATTTTTGGATTTCTTTTCCCCCTGGGATGCTGAGACCATGAATAAAATATGAGTTATGTTCTATTTCCTTTTCCTTAATGAGAGATTGCCTTGGATGGGGAGCCACTCCCTGCACAAAGAAAGCCACACGCTGGATTTATTAACTCTTAGCAAATGTTTGTTCGATGCCGAGTAATGAGGAGGTTGGCCGGTGTGGCGAGATAAAAGGCTTCCCCACTTTGTGTTCATCCTCCGGGTAATGAAAAAACAAATTGGCGACTTTGTGTTTTTCCTGTTGGAAATGCCTAAGGTCACCTGGGGAAAACAGAGAAGGTTAACTGGCATGAACACTTACGCGTAAGCATGGTGTCAGGAAAGAAAGGTCACGAGTGGATGAAATACCCCAAACCATAGCCAGCGCCCCTGCACCTGCAGGGCCCGAAGAAAGAGCAATTGCACTCAATGAAAGCAGAGTCTTGAGAATTGCACCAACTGGCCCGCAACCAATCCTGCGTTGTCAGCATGCGGACATGGAAAAGCGCCTTCAGGAAAGCCAGCTGAGCAGCCTCCTCTGGAAGTCCTTCCTTTTTTGTCCTCTTCCATCATCCTCCACTCCATTGGCACGTGTCCACCCTGCTTTCTGCCTTTGTATCCTGTCCTTCCACCCCCTTTCCTTCCTCATCTCTCACTGAAGACGGACCACTTGCTAAGAGTCACCCAGCGCAGGGGGAGAGGCTCCTGCTGTGCAGCCTCCCGGTGACGGCTAGTCTACACGGAGTCCAGAGCGTCCGGTCCTGCCTGCAGCTTCGGCGGGTAACTGTTAACGGGGCTCCTTTCTTTCCTTTGTTAGACACTGACTCGTGAGGAACCGGACAAGCGGGATTTCCTGCAAGTTTGCCAAGCATTTCAGTCGGATATTTCACTGCAACGTTACACCGGTCAGCCATTCCCTCTGGATGAATAAAACAGTTTGGTTAAGGATTCTGTTAAGTAGAGGGCAAAGGTCATGGTCATTTGCTGCCAGCAGTCTTAGTTCCCTGCCCTGGGAAAGACTGCTTTTCTTGACCCCTTTAGGAATATCTGTTCCGGCCCACAGCAATCCAGACTGGGATCGACTGGGAGGACAGCTCTGCGGACTGCCTCGCTGCTTTCCCAGGCTGCAAACGGCCCCGTCCTCGCTGGGAGGCAGGTGATGTTTGTCAACAGAACAGGAAACCTGAAAGAAGGAAAACAGACACACAGTAGGAAGACGGAAGGGGAAGGAGGGAAAATTGAAGCAAATCTACGAAAAGGAAGGAATTTGTAGAAGACAGAGGGAAAGATTGGGAGAAACCAAAGTGGAGAGGAAGCTCGATACAAGGTAGTGGCGAAGGGGCCGGTGGAAGATAAGTCTGGAAGAAGAAGATGCTGGATGTCAGTTCCTCCCCCAGTTACACTGACCGTCCCGCACAGGTGCAAAGCTACAAGGCTCTGACTGGAAAGATGCAAGCTCTTCACTTTGAACCTGGAGGCCAGGGAGGACCAGAGGTGCCCAGAGGAGACGTGTGGCGTGTGAATGCTCAACCCGGAAGCTTTGCAGAAAGCTACGGGCGTCGTGGAATCTTCAAATTGCAGCGGACACGTCACGTACCTGACCAAATCCACTCGCTCTGCAGAGGAGGAAATCAGTTCTGGGAAGCCACCGGGAGTGGAACCCAACTGTGCTGCCTCTTGGTCACGTGGCTTCTGCAGCCGCTGCCGGAGCTGAGCGCTCATTTCCCGGGCCGGCGCCGGCCCTGACCGGGCCCTGGGCGCCCGCCAGCGGCTCGCCCCTCACGGCGCCGACACCAGGAACAACGGGGGCTACAAGAGGCTTCCACGCAGGGAGATGATGTCATGAAACTGGGTTGGCAGGGGAGACTCTAGCAGCCGAGCATGGTAAGCAGGCGGGGGGTCCAGAAATCGCAGCACCAGGAGGCCCTGTGATGAGGCTCCTGCGTGACCTTGAACATACTCGTTAATGCCTGCACCCAGTTTTCTCCCTGCACCCACTTTTCTCCCTGCACCCACTTTTCTCCCTGCACCCACTTTTCTCGCACAGAGAATGCCAGCACTGGACGGTCCCAGGCACTTCAGACATTTCATGATTCTGAACCCCCCCTTTCTGCGGCCGTGGCAGTTAACATCGTTTAATTGTAGCAGCTGACAGGCTGTGACGTGCCTGCCATTTATGCCGCTTAATGTTGGCCACATAGGCCCTGAGGTAAATTGGCCACTCCACAAACAAACCCCTGAAAAATGGCAACCTCAGTGGCTTGCCGGAGGCTGGACCATGGGACCCAAACTGGGGAAAAACAGGAGCACACAAATGTCTGCTTAAGTCTGCTCTCTTTGATTAATGAGTAATATCCAAGGTAACAGTCATAAGATACCAAGAATTTACACAGCAAGAGACTCTCCACCAGCTTCTCCAATCCCGACCAGCTATTAGGGGCAGAGTCCTGGGGGTGCTGGCTGAAACAGGTCAGTAGCTAATTGAAGACAAGGAAATAACAGTCAGCTAATTCTGTGACTGATAACATTGCCATTAAGAAGAAAGCCGAACTCCTTAGTTGTTTGAAACCAGTTGCTCTTAGTTTTAAAAGGTGTCATTTCAAAGGAGACGCTGTCTCTTGGCAGCTTTTACCCTTCCAAATCAAGCTGATAATATCCCATTATAAGGAGAAAGGGGTCAATAATGAGAATCGGGAAAAACAGTTAGCTCTTGTCATATGTGGAGATGGAAGAGTCCTCGGAAAGAGCAAAGTGCTACGGAGAGACTATGGTTCGAGCATTTTCCGGAAAGTTGTGTGGGTTGTTCAGAAGCCATGCTCGTTGCAAATGCTAAATTAGCAAGCGGCTTGGGGATAGTTATTGCTGACGGGGAGCTGTTGGATCATGTTCTGCTTCTTATCCTTTTATAGCTTCTTGTTTGTTTTTTTCCTCTTTGCTAACTTTTGAGGTCTCTTTTTCTTTGGGGCTAGGAAATTTTAGAAATTACACAATGTTTCTTGTTCTAGATCCTTCTTCGGCACTTGAAAAATTATTTTGAAGTAAAGTTTCATCTTCCTTCATTTTTGTTTATATTTCCTTCTTTTGTTTTACTTAAAACTTTTTATTGATAGATAATCTACTTAGAGAAAAATTAGCAAATCGTAAGAGTACACTTAATATTTTTTCACAGGCTGAAAATATCCTTGCAATTAGCCCTAAAAACAAGAAATAGAATGGTTCTGGCACCTTCCAGCTCTCACTTAATCAGTCCGCCAACAGTCCTGATGTCTAACAGGAACCCCTATTACGTCTGTTTTTGTCTTTTATATAAATGGAATCAATATATTATTTTTTTTTGCTAATTTCTACACCCATGTTTCATTCTTTCTCTGGCACTGCTGATAGTCAGTCAGATGTTGGATCTTCTGAACCGATATTTTGTATCTGCTATCTGTTCTCCTGTCTTTTCCATCCTTGTTTGTGCCATGTACTGGGACATACCCTCAACTGATCTCCTAACATTTCATTTTGTTAGCCTTTTTTTCTCCTCTGTTACTTTTTCATATCATGTAGGCTATTGATGTAAATCTGTCACAATAGGCCCCTAAACATAGTGACTTAAATAATGCAGAACTTTTTAATGCTCACATAACTGACATGAGGTGGATGGGGTGCTCGTGTCACCTGAAGCCATTCAAGAATCCCAGTTCCCTTCATCTTGTCACTGTGCCATCATTTAGGTTGCGGTTTTCATCTGTGTGGTCAAAGCAGATGTGGGGAGGAAAAAGGGAGGTATGGGACATACTTGCATACTTTACTTTCTCTTGAATGAAATGGACTAGAGCTTAGTCACATGTCATAACTAGCTGTAAAGAAAGATGGAAATACATCATCTAGGTGATGCCATCGGGAAGAAGAGTGGAATGGATTCAGGGAGGAAAAGGAGAGATCTGTCACACCATCCTGTATTTGTATTATTGATAAAATATCTTCTCAGCTTTCTCTGAAAATATTAGAAATAATTAAAATCATCTTTTTTTTCTCTTCCTTTCTCACTCCCTCCCTTCTCTCCATGATCACTCTCTCTCCCTCTCCCTCTCCCTCCCTCTCTCTCTCTCTCTCCCCCCTCTCTCTCTTTCTTTTTGTCCGTTTCCTCCTGAATTACAGCTATTTGTTCTAGTATTCTCTTTCTTGGAGTATATCATCCTCTCACTGCAGACCAAGGAAAATTAGTTGACTGAAACCCTCCCAGAAATAACACAAATGATAGGATTAATAGACAAAGTCATTAAAACAGTTGTTTTAACAGTATTCTGTTTGTTCAAGAAGATAGAGGAATGATTTAATATGTTACATAGAAGTATGAAAATATCTTTTTAAAGACCCAAATCAACATTCTATAAACGCAAATTACATTGTCTGAGATGAAAAATACACTGCGTGTGATTAATGACATATTGCATATTGCAGAAGAAAAGATTAGAGAACTCAAAAACAGTAATAGAAACCATTCCAAATTAAACACAAAGAGAAAAGACTAAAAATAAAAAAGTGAATAGATTCTTTTCTTATTATTAAAATCTCTTTAAAAATTAATCAACTTAGCACAAAAATAATAGGGTTCAACACATATGCAGAAGTAAAATGTATGATAGCAATAACACAAAGACTAACAGAGGACAAATAAAAGTGTACTATTATAAAGTTCCTATAATGTATATAAAGTAGGATAATATCACTTAAAAGTAGACTGTGAAGCAATAGGTGACCTCAATAGCTCAACTGGGACATACCCAGATGAATTTAAAGGGGGCAAAAATCACAAAGAAATCTCTAGGACTAGAGGGTTTTACTAGTGATTCTACCAAATATTTAGGGAACAAATAATACCAATATTACAGCAACTTTTCCAAATCCATTTTATGAGATTAGCATTACTTTGACACCAAGCCAGATAAATGCATTATAAGAAAAAAAAAAACAAGGACCAACATCACTGATAAAGAGAGTTACAAAAATTCTTAACAAAAGTTTAACACATTGAATGTAACCAGTGGGGTTCTCTCAAGGAATTCAGGATTAGTTTTTACATTAAAAAATTAATAAATGTAGTTAATTAAATTTATTGATTTACCAAATTATGTAGTTTATTAATATACTAATATATCCAAAAATTAAAGTCATATGGCGTAGCAATTGCTACAGAAAAAGCATTACCCAAAATTCCACATCCATTCCTAATAAAAATGTCAGCAAAATTGGACTAGAAGAGAACTTAATAAGGGGCATGTATTAAATATATATAGCCAGCATGAAACTTGAAGGTGAAAAACCAAATACTTATGCCCTAAGATAAAAAAGACAAGGATGTCTGCTCTCACCACTTCTACTCAGCACTGTACTAACCAATGCAAACAAAAGAAAGAAAATGTTTTTAGTTGGAAATAAATAAGTAAAATTACATTTATTCTCAGCAACATGATCATCCTATACAATCCCATAATCCTATGGAATCTACAAAGAAGTTACTAAAAGTAAATGACTTTAGCAAATAAAATCAATACACTAAATCAAGTGTATCTTTCTAGAATATTATCAAATGAAATTTTTTTAGATATAGCATTTTCCATAACATAAAAAATAAAGTACTTAGAGAAAATTCTAGAAAAGATGCACAAGGCCTCGTGATTAAAATTAGACACATATGTGTTACTAAGAGGAAGTAAAGTAAGGAAGACCTACATAAATTGAGAAATATAATTTATTCTTGGATAAGAAGACTTAAAATTCTTGACAATTCTTCTGAAGTTATTCTACAAATTTAACACAATTCTAATAAAAATTCTAATAAAAAAGCCTTTTAAAAATAAAAATTGGTAAGTTAATTCTAAAATTCATATGAAAATGCAAAAGGTCTAAAGAAGCTAAAATAACTTCGAAAAAGTAGAATAAAGTTCTAGAGAACTTTACTTCCTGGATTTAAATTTATTATAAAGCTACAATGTGGTACTGGCATAAATACAGGCAAATATGTCAATGAAACAGAATAGAGAATCCAGAAAAAGAACCAAATATATGGTCAATTTTTTTTGAACAAAAGAACTCATTATAAATCAGTAAAGAAAGGATAGTCATTTTAACAAATGGTGCTAAAAAAATTCAGTATGTTTATGTAAAAATTCAACTTCAAATGCAGAAATTAATTCAAAATGAATTAGAAATATAAATTGAAGACCTAAAACTAAAAAAGTCCTACATGAAAATAATAGGAGAAAATCTTTGTGTGTTTGTGTTATGCAAAGATTTCTTAGATATAACACCAAAAGCATGATCCAAAAAAGAGAAAATTGTTATAATCAAAATTAAGAACTCCTTTTCATATGACATTCATGAGAAAATAAAAAGACAAGCCACTGGCAGGAAAATAATATTTGCAAGTCATATATCTGATACAAGGCTTGTATCCACAATATGTAAAGAACAACTCAATAATAAGAAGCTAAATAACCTGATTTAAAAATGGCCCCAAGATTTGAACAGACACTTCACCTAGGAAGATATATAGATGACAAATCAACACATAAGAACATGTTCGATATAAATATTCATTAGGGAAATGCAAATGAAAACCACAGTGTGATACCACTGAATACTTATTTGAATGGTTAAAATTAAAAAGAAAAACCCTTCCAAGAGTTCGCAAGGATGTGGACCAATTGGGAGTCTTAGATACTGTTGATGGGAATCTAAGATGGTGTAATCACTTTGGCAACCAGTTTGGTAATTTCTTTAAAAGTTAAACATACACCTACTGTATGAGCAAGATATTCAACTCCTACATTCTTAGCCAAGAGAAATGCAAGTCTATGTCCATACAAAAATTTATGTTCAAATATGTATAGAGGTTTTTTTGGTAATGGCAAAATTTGTAAACAACTGAATGTCTATTAATCGGTGAATGGATACACAAATTGTGCTATATTCAACCGTGGAATAAGAAGAAGAAATGAACTATTAATACACAATAAATTGAGTGAGTCTCCAGGTAATTATGTGTGTTGAATGAAAAAAGCTGACCAAACAAAAATGAGACAAATTGTATGACGCCACTTATATTCTAGAATTCCAGAACTTGCAAGCTAATCTATACTGATAGCAAATCAATGTATCCTGGAAATTAGGTATCTGCGAGCACATGAAAACATTGGGACTGATTGGTTATCTTCACAGTCTTGATTACTGTTGTGGTTTATAGACATATGCCCATGTTAAAACTTATTAAAATTGTACATCTGACTTTTTTTTAATTCATTTTTATTGTTAGACTTATTGGGGTGACATCTGTTAGCAAGGATTACATAGGTTTCAGGCACACAATTCTACAGTGCATTGTCAACTTGTTGTGTAATAAGTTCACCACCTAATGTGACTTCTCTTTCCATCACCTTATATTTAGCTTCCCCCCCTCCTCTCCCACCCCCTTTCTCCCCTCCCTAACCCACTTGTTCCCAAATAAACATTGAACTATTGATCGTGTCCATGGGTTATTTGTTTGTTTGTTCATTTCTTTCTTCTTTGTTGCTTTCAGTTTTATATTCCGCATATGAGTGAAGTCATACAGTTCTTTGTTTTTTCTGTCTGGCTTAGTTCACTAAGCATGATGATCTCCAGGTCCATCCATGTTGTCGCAAATGGCAATATTTCATCTTTTCTTACAGCCGAGTAATATTCCATTGTGTATATGTACCACAGCTTCTCTATCCAGTCATCTGTCACAGGGCACTTTGTTTGTTTCCATGTTTTGGCCACTGTGAACAGCGCTGCAGTAAACATTGGGGTGCATAAGTCTGTGCGGACAAAGGTTTTCAAGTTTTACATCTGACTTTTTAAAACACCTTACTCTCTTTTCCTCAGAATTTTAACATCTTTTTGTCTTCCTTTCATCATTCAGTAGATCTTTAGAAAACTATTACTTTTAGGAAATTTATTTTGCTGCCAAGAGGCTGAGGTTATATATGAGGGCTGTCTAGAAAGTATCCAGCCATATCATATGAAAAATAGAGGCATTTATGGCTGGATTTTTACCAGACAACCCTGGTATTTTGGGCTCTAGTCTGCTTTTCTTATGCATATTTTTATATTTCACAGTATGTACCAGGTAGGCTTTATGCGTGCTTTTCTTTGGGGTTATGTTCTTTTCTGATTTGAATATGACTTTTTCCACTGTTGTGTGTGTGTGTGTGTGTGTGTGTGTGTGTGCTGTTGATTTTAATGGAGCTCAAGAGAGAAAGTACAATAAAATGATCATATACCATATACACCCACCACCTTTAAAATTTTTCCTGGACGGTGTGTCTGTCATGCCTTGAGAAGTGATGTGGACCCACTGCATTGGAATCGTCATGAAAAAATAGTCTAGATCCGTCCAACAGCGTAACTGGAATACAGCAGAGCACCTGAGGCAAGGTCTGTTGTTTTCACATGTAATCTAAAATGAAAGAAAAAAAAGTAATGAGCATCCTAATATTTTGAAATCTGGATTTTTTTTCCACTCAGAAGACAAAAGTTCAAGAGAAAAACTTGAACACTTGGTTAACCATCAGTTTAGCAAAGATTGCAATTGGCCACGAACTTGCTATGAATCAACAATGTGTGCTTTTGTGGAAAAGCCACCATGACTCTGGGTCATGTTACGTGAGTATGGGGCAGAAGGAATCAGAATTGATTGTTCTTCTAGCAATCTTTGCAAACCTGTCTACAATAGTTTTGTTCATAAATATTTATTATGCATTTTTTTTATCTATCCCAGGATCTGTGCTGGGCAGATGATACAATGGGAAAGCTTTTATCCCCCGACCCGGACACTTAGAAGTGCTAAGTTCCCCCCGCCCCTCTGTTACTTGTACTCTGTTACTAGAAACACCTTCCTCAAAATTTCCCAGGCACCTGTTTCTGTGCTTCAGGGGGTTGCTCAGATGCCCAAGGAGTTCTGGGACTTAGGCCTACGAGGTTATCCTGAACCCCAGAGCTGGCACCCAATTTCAGGAGGGAGGCCTGGCAAGCCACTCTCCTGCGGAGCAGTGAGGCATCTTTTTGGCAGGACCACAGGAGATTCCAGGGTGGTGCAGACTTGTTGTCTATGTTGACGGAAATCCTTGGGAATATGCTTGGGACCCTGAGGCACACTTGGGGTAAGGAGCATAGTTTCTGTTAGTGGGACAGAATGTTCAGAGGCCAAGTACAAGAGAACACAAAGGGACGGTAAGAAATTTAAATGGTAGAACAAGCGGTGTCTTATATCCCACAGGAAGAAGGCTGGACTTTATATTAAGGTCAGTGAAGGGACTTAAATGGGGAAGTTACCCGATCAGATCAGTGCCAACCTACTTCAAATGAATGAGGAAAAACAATACGTAGGACATTAGAGCAAAGAGAAATACAATGACCACAGCAAAGAGGTCAGTCATTAATGGAAAGGGAAGGGCTGTGGGTAACTTAAGCTTTATCTTCCTCAATGTGACGATTTGGGGCAGGAGGAAGTGGGATTTCTCTATGGCTTTCAGAGAAGAAACGAACTTAGTATCAGCAGAAAATGTGTCTGAAATTAAGATGACACGCTTTGCCGTGACAGGGAAGTGTGGGAATGATGCACCCAGTGTGTGCTAGGTGTTACATCTATATTTACCAAGTTTAATATCTGAGGCGGCTCCCCAGCCAAAAGCACTCCTGGCTTCACCATATTTTCCTCTGTAATCCCCATCTATGCTTTCGCTATCGTCCTCCAAAAACTTGTTTCGTGTCTATGCTGCACACTTTGCAATGAAAGCCAAGGCATAAAGAAACTAACTTCTTGGCTGTGGGTCACCCAATAAAACGTGCTCCCGTACATACTCTGGGCTGGAAATCCCTCTTGGCAAGAAAATAATGGAACTGGCTGCCTTCCTCATAACGGAGAGGAGCCATGTGTAGCTTATGTCTGAAATAAAATGCCCAGTGTACAACTTTCAAACAACAGATTGTCCGCAGTAGTGGTGAGCCATAGGCAGTGACAAATGAAGCCTTCTCAGGCTGTCCCCTGTACCTTTGCTGTGCTCTGAGCTGAGCAGAGCCGCAGCTGAGAGTCACTGAGGCACTGTGCCCAGCTAATCCTTACTGTTCATGCCAAGACTGTCAACAAAGGGTCCCATTGTCACAGCACAGTGGGGCTATGGGTACCAGTACGCTCGGAATGGGATGAAGACCACCAACTCATCGACTGAATGCTCTCTCCCACTCCCTCCCCAAAATGGGAATCGGTGTTTGGCACATGGCTGGTCCCAACTGCCCTTTTAATTGCATGCTGAGTTTGGTGACGACGTGTCTGCTTTTCCTCAGGCATTACGAAAACGAAAGAAGAAGTATTATAGAAAGAAAAGGACGGGAATCATGAGTCCCTGCAATTCCTTTAAAATTCTCCTGTTCAAGCTGTTTCTTCTTACTCCTTGCAAAGCGATCTCACTTTCAGTGTTGGAGGTTATTCTCTTGAACCGTTCTCTGTTATTACTTTAATTCTCAGTAAGCTGTTGGCAATTGCCATCAAATTGCTTCATGGATCAATTCTACTCTCATAGCCCATTAAATTTTGCTTTTTCTTTTCTTTTTTTATTTTTATTTTTGTCCTGAATAAGAAGTTACAAACACATTTGGTTACATTTGGTCAGTGGGCCATAAGCTCTTTTCTCCACTTTAGAACTTACTGCAATACACTCACATTAGGATTTCTGAATGCCTCATATTTATGGGGTTTTTCCCATGCAGTGCCATCCTTAAGGTCTGTTGGGGTTCAGTTATTTACTTGCATATGCAATCGGGAAGTGGTGTAAGTACACAGGGTGTATTTGTACTGGTGACATCCCAATAGTTGTATTGTAGATTGCAAAAAGTGGACATAAATTAGCCCTCTTGCTTTATCTAGGCCACTTGGCAATGGGACTTTGCAGCTCCTTTTGCCAAGAAGTATGTCTCTTTACCTACCTTTCCAATATGAGCTGGCCCTGGGACTTGCTTTGATCAATGGCATGTGGCCGAAGTCATGATATGCCTGTCCCAAACCCAGGCTTCCAGGGGCTGTGCACGCTTCTGATCACTGTCCAGGAAGCCCACTGCCCCCAGGTGAACAAGCCCAGACTGACTTGCTGGAAGATGACACATCACTTGGAGGACAGCCACAGTGCCTACAATGAACTGGACCACACCTGACCAGGCAGCCGACTCCAGACACCACTAAGCCCAGCCCAGAGTACTGACCACAGAGCTAAATAAATAGTTATTGTTTTCAGCCACTGAATTTTCAGGGTGGTTTACTATGCTACAAAAATTAATTGATGAAATCCTCATCTTATTTGTTCTGGTAGTGTTTGGCATTCTTGCTCTGCAAATACCACCGTCCAGTTCGTATTCCAAACTAAGATATCCTTGCTTCTGCCAGTTAGAAAATTAATGAATAAGGGTCTATCACTATGTCATTTATGTCTGTATGGTATTAGTCTTCTGTGAAAAGACTACGAACAGTTCATTATTGCCTGCTAACTATTGGTCAAGCTTATGAAACCCAACTTAAGGCCCTCCACTATTTGCTTTTAGCTTATATTTTTATCCTTATGTCTATTTTCTTTCATTCAAAAACATCTTTTTCTGGACTATGTGAGTTACTCTGTTTTTTTGCCCAAATTACAATGTTTCCCATCTCCTTGTCTTTCCTCGTTCCGTTTCCACTACGTGGCATGCCCTTGTGCTCATCTCTGCATGGCAAAGTCCTACATAGGTACCCAAGTCCATTTCCAATGTTTTGTCCCTCATGATGCCTTTCCAAAACATCCTGATCAGAAGGGAGGTTTCCTTCCTCCCTTGAGATGCTGAAAGGCCATGGCTTCTAGCTTTTAGGAGTCATCACAGGGTTTTGGATTCTCATTGCCTTGTCTCCTCTGATGTTCTGGTGCAGAACTTCACCTCTCCCATTGTCATTACAGAACCTACTAAGTACTCATTTTAGGACAAAGCCTCACATATTAGCTCATTTAGTTCTCTTTATTGCTCTATCTGGTAAGTACCTATTACTTTCAGTTTATAGGTAATAAAGTTGAGGCTCAAAAACCTAAGTAATTCGTCTAAGGTTCCACAACTCCTGCATGGCAGATACAATACTAAACCTGGCTTTCATTTTGTCTCTTAGGTCTCCCTCATTGCCCCTCGTGAAGGGACACAGAGCAGTCGCCAAGTCAATGAAGAGAGCATGGTCAGAGCTTTGGCCACACATACTGTCCTACACGGAGTCCAACGAAGGGAAGGTAAGTGCTGAGGGGACTCAGGCAGGTAGCTGGTCGGTAACATTGAGCTAGATCAAGACTTGTTTCTTCAACTTCCTTTGGCTAATCTAGAACGTTCTGAAATATTTTATGAGTTATTGCCAGCCAGTGGCTCGCCACTACCGACAAGTTAAAAAGCTTCCTGCTGTTTGCTGCTAATTAGAAACTAATAACTGACACCCCCTCCCTATTTCTGTTTGTGTAGTCCAGCTTGTCTGTAGGATTGACTTTGTGACATCTAAGAGGTTGGCAAGAGGTTGGCAGCCTTCATGATTAAATTTCAATATGGTGGCTGCCTTTCAGCCCAGGTCCTGTGGAGCACATCAGCAATGGCTATCCAAAGTGACAGGGGGAAGCGTGGCGGCTTTGCTGCTCGAGAGGTACAGGCGAGCCTCTCTCCTGGCACCAGAACCCTTACCAGGGTCTAGTTCATTTGTTTCGGAGAGCCAGGGATTATCCTGTCACACCCATCAGAACAGTGGGCATTTCCCCCTGTAACTGTGAGTGATTTCCTTCTTAAAACAGTAAAAAAGAGAACTCAAAGGCATCATGTTTTGGTGTTACTGAAAAGTATTCTTGTAGACAGAAGCATTCAGATTCTAATTCTGAATGAACAGTCCCTACTGTTCACCTTCAGTTTGGTCTTGACACACGGAGTTCACACCTGGGGTATCGTGGTAGGAAAGGTTCATCCTTGAACTCGGCTTCTGTAAGATACAGGGTTCCTGACCTATTCAGTGCTCCCACCCCAGGAGTTTCCTGGGTCTCTTTATCAAATAGTGCTCCCCCTGGCCAGAGCCTTGGATGTGGCTGCCTCAGAACATAATACCTGTGCCCTGAGGAGCCCAGCCAAACTCCATCTCACCTAAACAAAAATAGCTACCCACTGCAGAGAGCTCGGGGCTGCATGCAGATGTTGCTACCACCGAAGCACAGAACTGAATTTGGGAAGTGGGGGTCTGGGCCAAGTTCCCTTTCTGGCTCCTTGAAAGTCGCTGACCCCAGTGGAGTTGCAGCGGGCTGATGCCAAATGCATTCCCAGTTCAATTTGATGCGGCAAATATCTGTAGTCACTATGAAGGCCTGACAGCGCGCTAGGCCCAGAGGGGAATTAGATGCGATTTCTGTTCTTCAAAACCTCTCCAAAGATACGACATAAATACATGACATTAGAGAGGAATAACAGACAGAGCTTGTAATACAAACTGCTTCTTACTGTGTTTCCCATGCTTTCACCTCATTGGTTTTCATTTGCTTCCTCTTTCGTGATGTCACAGTCTTATTTTCCAAAAATATCAGAGACAACAGTTCTGCCATTTTTCTTTAGCATTTCTTGCCAATTACTGTGCTTCACTCTGAACTAATGACCTGCCATTTGAAAAAAGCTGTTACTGGAAGTTCATGATTGGACTCTTGCAGGGCCTTGCACATAATTGGTGCACAGGAAATACTGAAGGAAAGAATTATTTACTATGTCAAGGAAGGGTAGCCAAGTGGTGAATGCATGTTCTTTACTATCAGAATGCCTGAATTTGAAGCATAGCCCTCCCACTTACTTGCAGTGACACTATTGACACATGTGTTTATCTCTCAAAGTCTCTCAGCATTTTCATCTGTCAAATTAAGAATGCACTACTACTACTACTACTACTACTACTACTATTACTACTAAATATTAATCCCTAAACTGAGGGTTGTTATGAGTTTTAAGCAGTAAGCTCAGTGTGGGGGACATATTAAGTACTTAATGAATATTATCATTATTATTATTACTGTTATTGAGGGGGGACCAAGAAAAAACTCGGAATTACCTTCTGGGGACGGGCCCCTTGTAGTACAGGCTTCCCTTGCTAGGTGAGTGTTCTAGGATCCCACCTGCATCAGGGTACCAGCTGGCGTTGTTGTGAGAGGCTGCGTTTGACTTCAGTGAATTTGCATCAGATGGAGAGTAGTTTGAAGGTGGATGAAGTTTAAACATGTTAAAAGAAATACACAATTTTTAATAAATAAGTTCTGGTGCTTTTTGCCTCCACCCCCTGTAACTGTTACCATTCCCAAGCATTATACAAAGTAATTTATCTGATTTTTCTCACTGAATGTTCACAACATACACTTTGAAATAGGTATTAATATATAATTGTTTAATTCCCCAACAGAAAATCAAGACTCAGAGCGATAACGAACTTATCCAAGGCCATAGATGAGACAGACTCAGAAATCTATTTCCTCAATCCCCAGCAACCACAGAAGGTGAAGGTGTGAGAAAGAAAAGACTATGAACTTTAAACATTTTTTTAAATAGTCTGTAAAGTCTGTGGCAGGCTTATTATTCCAGAACTGGCAAAGGTTATTCTACACAACTCAAGTAGTCAATAAGCTTGGCTGCCCTTGAAACAGGATAGTTTAGAGCTAAGTTTTCTCTGAAATCTCCTTGTGGAATGCTGAAGTTATTTTCCACCAAACAAAATACAAGGGCTCTCATTTCCTTTGTTACTGGAAGCCGTGGGTTCTCTGGGGTCTGAGAGCCCACCCTGAGCACTGCCCAGAAGGCAGCATCTGCAGAGCCCTCTACTGGCAGCGATGTGAAACACTTAAAGAACCCCATCCCAGCCTTCAGAACTGCCTAAGTAGCAACTACTACTACTGAAAATAACGACAATAAATTAATACAAAAATCGTTAGTATTTTTGCACACTTTCTACATGCAGGCCCTATGTTAATTTACTTCCTATTCAAACATTTCATTTGCTTCCTCAATATCCCAATACGCTGATACTGAAGGCAGGAAGAAATGGAGGACTGGAGAAGCTAATTGATTTGCTCAAAGTTACTGGTTGGTAAGTGGCCAAGGAGGCGTTTGAACTCAAATTTGTCTGACTTCAAAGCTCTTGTTTTTATCCACAAACTGCCATTTGTTAAGCGGTAGGCACCGTTCTGCCCGAGAGCCTCAGACGCATTGCCTCACACAAAGAAAGAGCAGACGGGGGTGCTGCGCCTGCCACCCAGCTTTCAGAGGTGGCCCATGCATTCGGCTAGCTCAGCCTGAGCCCTCAGAACTCTCAGGAGGCACCCCGATCTGCTGGCAGCGCCTGTCAGGACTGGCAACAGCTTAAATTCCACATCGCATCCCTAGCCCCTTCCCTGCTAGCCCCCCTCCTACCACCTCTGCACAGAAATCCCGGGAACACCCACTTTTCCCTAAGACATGCGAACAAAACTGCCAATTTTGGCTGACCTAAGTTCTGTGAAAACTGGTGTCAATGAAAGCACGAAGACCAATTAAACTGATTTGTGGGTCTCCCAGAAAGCGAGCGGAAGTCAAATCTAATAACCAGCTTAAAACTTCAACTTTGACTATCCAAGAACAGAGCATCCACGGCGAATGTTTAATTCTACGTGAGGTAACATATGCCAAAGGGCTTTGGAACGAATGAAGTAGTCCACAAATGCCAGCGGTGATTCTCCTTGTCAATGCTACGTTCGGCCTCCAGCAGGTATGTGCTGGGGAAATATAAAGGACTCGAGCACTAGTCTGAGCCACGCCTAACTGGGAATGTGGACTGCGTGACAACGAGGCCCAGTGAGGGCGGGAAAAAGTCCTCACATAATAGGAAACCCTGGTCTGAGCCCTGACCCTGCCATTAACAAGCTGGGGAAACTTTGGCAAGACTCTGGCCTTCTATAATCTTCAATTTAATTAAATAATAAAAATGATAACATACAAAATACGACTCCAATTATTACCGGTTGATTTACACGTATACACACTCCAAGCCATGTGCTTTTCTAAGAGCTCTATCCACAATACCTCATTTGGTTCTCACAACAGTTCTCTCTGCTATTAACAGCCCCATTTTACAGATGCATAAACAGAGGCCCAGAGACCCTAAATGACTTATCCTTGGCTTCAAATCAAGTAAGAAAGGAAGCCAATATTTAGATCTAAGCCAAATTCTATTTTGCTATTCATTGCAAAATCAAATGGAAATAATTTGGGGGTTATTTGCACCCTATTTTTATTTCACTTGCAGGAGAATTAGCTATGGGTAGATTTAAAATTCCTAAGGAAGGTGGAAGAATCTTGTTAGAATCCCAGAGAGAACAAATAGACTCCTAATAAGTAAAGCAGGTGCATGATTGATTATGACATTTTTTTAATACATGAGTTACGCTTGCTTTGTCTTTAGAAAATGCTTTTCAGACTGAGGACATTGTTACTAGAAAAGGCTATCTTGGGAGAAAATGGAATATTATTCTTAACTCCTGTGTTACAGTCACTGATCGAACCTCTTCTCTTACTCCTCCTAGGCTGAATTCTTTATGGAAAGTACTAGAACTCATCTACATCCTGAGCACCTGTCACATTGCTTGTCACATAGTACATCAACGTTCAATGGCAGAATGAATCGATGTATTTGCAGGATAAATGAATGTATAAATGAATGAATGTCTGGCTACTTGCCCTTATAATTCTTTGTTCTTTTCTAGCAGAGCTAAATGACTCCCTGGTTAGAGCTAAAAGATTAATCTTGTCCTTTCTCACCAGGAATCTAAGAAACCTAGGTCAGCAGCAGCACAGGTATCGAGTTAACCTTGGCACTCATGTTTCCCAGGTGTTGTGGGTCTCGGTTTTGCTTCTTATAAAAGAATGATGGACATGAGTTGTTCATGCATACCCCAAATCATGTTACCTCCTTTCAGAAACATTAGCTCCCTACACTCAGTTCATGTGATTCTAATTGGGCCCAAATGCTTTCTTCCCTCCAAGCTCAAGGAGTGAACCTAGGGTACAGGCAGGAATAATCAGTATATCCATCCTCTGGCTGGAGTGGTTGCTTAGTTCATAAAAGAATGTATCACTCGCATTACCCCAGTGAATCACAGGACTTTTGTTGAGCCAAAAAGAAAAAACAAGGCTCTTTTTCACCAGAGACACTAAACTGGTTTAATGTAAGCCTGTAGCTGCTGGTGGCCATGTTGCTACTACCGCAGAGAATAGCCTGCCTGAGAATGAAGCCAGGTTAAGAAGAACTGTGTCAAAAAATGAAGAGAGATTTTCTTGACAACACAATTTACATACTATTTAAGAATGCATCCATGCTTGGAGATAAGTCTGCTATTGGACTTTCAGTTATATAATCCAATACATAGCCCCTCCTCTCTCTCTCTCTCTCTCTGTGTGTATGTGTGTGTGTGTGTGTGTGTGTGTGTGTGTGTGTGAGAGAGAGAGAGAGAGAGAGAGAGAGAGAGAGAGAGAGAGATATCACCAGCTTGGACCACTGTATAATCCATCCCCCATGTTTTCTGAGGACTGCTCCAAGATCTGAACCTAACTTTCTCCCACTACAGGATGATAGACAGCTGTTCTGACCAGTGTCTGTCCCACAATGGTGGTTATATAAAGTCTCTGAGTCTTTGTTCTCCAAGTGTGTGACTGTTCCATTATTAACAGCCCTGAAGCTGCTGTTTTGACACATGTTAGTGGAGAAAACTGGTGGTTTTCAGTTAAAGATAGAGTAATATAGCTTAATAGGTAAGAGACTTTGGACTCAGGTAAAACTGGGTTTATAGCTCAGAAGCTATATAGCCTTAGGCAAATTGCTTTATCTCCATGAAACTCAGCTCTCTTGGCTATAAAATGGAGATAAAAATGTCCACATTGTAAGGAATTAGATAAGATTTGTAAAGTGCATATAGCCTGGCAATAAATAGTAAATGCTCCACAAATGGTAGCTATTACATTATTTTTTTATAAGTCTTAAAGGCAAGCTAAAAAAAATAAAATAAGAAGAAGCCATTTTGGTCCCTTCAAAGCTGTACTGACTGTTGCATGAAAACCAGATACCAAGTAACTTGGAAAGAAAACACTGGCGTAAAGGAAAGGGCCTTACAACAGGGTGCATGGCTACTGAGAATTTCAGAAACTAAAGGTGACCAGACATATATTGTTGCATAATGTCGACTTCAGACAGAAATCAAAACTTCTTGAGGGTTTTCTTTTCATTGAGAGCATTCGGGCAGAACAATAAAAATCTTAAAATTTAGAAGACACCAAATATTTTACCTGAATCCAAACAAATATGGGAAGTCATTTTACATTTCATTAAAAAGGGACTTCCTGATATGAAACCAACTAAATCAAAATTACAAGTGAGTATGTGAAAGGCTTTATTCCAATCATTTATTTATACACATGTGATACTGTACTATGACATTTTTAAAAGGCAGGCATATAATATAGTGGGAGACAAAAATTGTCTCTGTGAAATATTTTTTTGAATGGACAAAGTAAAGGTAAAATGGGATAAAAAAGTGAAATAATTGTGGTAGAAAAGGATACTAAGGAAAATATAATAGAATGATACACCAAGAGCAATATTTCTAAAGACATCAAGGTCTTGAGAGATAGAACAAAGTTTGGTTGGCCGAGGCAGCAAAATGTAATAAAGGAAAGCAGAATATACCATCCCCAAATACGCCATGCTAGCACATTGACTACTTTGAATGAAACTTACTTAAACAGTGCAAAAAGGACCCTCTGACCCTTCTTTGCCCCCTTGAAAGCAGGAAGTCAATCTCCCATAGGAAAGGTACCCTACCTATTCCTAGAGGGTAGAAAATAGTCACCCCAGGGACTTTAGGGCCAACAGAGTTGTAGAAACAAAACTCGTTACTTCTTTACTGATTGACTACCTCAAGCCTCAACTGTCCATTCTTCACAAATTTGGTGGTGGTGGTGTTGTTTTTCAAAGATATGAAACTGCCTCCTTTCGTCTTTCTTTGAGTCTCATATTTCTATGGGCTCCCGTATCTACAGAAGCACATTTGTTTTTCTCTTGTTAATCAGTCTTATGACAATTTACCTAATAGACCAGCCGAAGAACCTAGAAGGGAAGAAGGGAAAAATGTTTCTCCCCCACACTAATTAAGTAACTAAAGACTGTTGCCTTATTGGGACCCTTGGATTTGTGTGGGAAAGAACACTCTGACCTGGAGAAGGGGTTAAGTGGAATGGAAAAAGAAATCCAAGATTGAAAGGAGTAATTTTTAAGAAGTCCCCATAAATAATAGCATTAAGCCCACAGGGTAAAGTTTGAAGTAGTCAGTGGAGTAAAGATGGAGAGAATCCAAAATGGGAAGAGGATAATAAGACAGAAAGAGTGGGGAGAAACCGATGATTTAAAAAGCAGGTCGTGGTGTGAGGACAGGAGAAAGATTTCTGAGTGAGCCTCGCATTTCCAGAAGATTCTTTTCAGCAGGACACAGACTAACAGGGTGTTTGTGCGTGTTCTGCGTAAAGAAGGGAAGGTCTGTGGTCAGCTAAGTGCCTGTGGGTTAAGTAGGTTTCCTCAGGCAGGGTTTTTGCTTCCGCGTTGTGGAGTGACTATCTAAAAGAGGAGTAGGAGAATAAAGAACAGAGCCTTTTACCAAAATAATTTTCGAGGGAATGGTGTGGGGGTGGAGGGTAGAGGGAGAGAAACTCATAACTTTTTTATTTTCATCAGAGTTTCTGTCATTTCAGGAAGCCTCAGGGATCAAACACACTGCTGAGATAAAAGGTCACCCTGCCTACTACCTGGCCCTTGGGAAAATGTTCCACCATTGATCACAGCGTTACCACGGGAGTGCAGACTGGCTCCTTCATCCTTCTGGTTCTGGCACTCCCACACCCGGGTTTCAGTACTCCCGTGGCTGCTGGGACAAGGTTTGAGAGTGGCTCTGGACGCTTAACATACCTCCAGCCTCTCACCTGGGCACGTGATGCCTCGTCGTCTCCATGCACCATCTGCACAGAGTCCTTTCCTTGTGAATACCTTCCTATCGTTATTTGTACCCTTCTACATCCCATCATTTAGCCCCATAAGTCTTAGTGTATTGATACATTTAACTAATGTGTGGAAATTCAGACCTCACGGTCTAACACCACTAACAACAAAAGTCTTTTTTCTAGTTTCTCAGAGTTGGGTTTTCCCAAATAATGTATTGCCTTGGGGACAAAGGGAACGAAAGGTAGGCACCTTCATTGGAACCCCACTCTATTAAGGCACTGAGATGAAACAGGTCTCAAATGAGGCTGAATTCTATCTCTGCTGCCTTTAGTGCTCTCCATCGTCCCTTTAAATGTCACATCTGCCCGCATCACTCAATATGTTTTGCATAGGTCAAGATATTTCCCAAGATCAGTTAAGGAAGGGTAAAGTCTTGGGCGCTGAGGATTCATCATCTTTATAGATGATGCACTCAGTGTTAGGGGGGAAAAGCCCCAACAAATTGCTTTTAAAAAACAGTATGGGCTCCTGAGCCACTTTCTTTGCTCGAGCCCACTCCTACCTCTTTGGAGTGTACTTTCCCCTCAATAAACTATCCCTTTGTTTCACCACTTAAAAAACAAACAAACAAAAAACAAAAAAACAAAAAACAGTATGTGATATCTACTAACCTCAGGAATTGAGTCCTAAGAAATATTTTCAATGCCATCCAGGGGCTCCTTCAGTGGCATCAGAGAAGGGTGACTACTTGGTGAAAACCCCTTGCTAAGGGTTGCATGGCTGCTGGGAGATTATTATTTTCTTTTTACTATTAAGTGCAAAAGTCCATCAGATATGCACATTCAATGCTGGGGATGCTGATGGGGGATCAAACTAGATTATTGGATAGGAGGTTGAGCCACCAATGTGTACAATTGTCCTTCGATGTCGGTGGAAGATCAGTTCCAGAACCTCTATGGACACCAAAATCCACGGACGCCCAAGTCCCTTCTATAAAATGCTGTAGCATTTGCATATAACCTACACTGACACATGCAGGATACAGCAGGGGATGCCTACATACCACTTTATTTGTGTAGGTTCAGTATAGTGCCCAGTGGGTAGCAAATTCAAGTTTTGCTTTTTTTGGAACTTTCTGGGATTTTTTTGGTCACGTCTTCTCAATCTGCGGTTGGTTGAGTCTGTGGACACGAAACCCGCAGCTATAAAGGGCTAGCTGTGTGCTAAGTTCATGCAAGGCTCCATGTCCTGTGAGGGTTTTAGTAGGAAAGTTATCCTTGAATCCTTTTCTATGCCCCACTGTAACTTGTAATTGGTGTGTTGTGTTTAAATCATAGTCTGAGTTTTGTTTGCTCAGTTAACTCTCCTAGGATCTCTATTTTGAACAGAAATAGCACGAACAGGAGGCAAATGTTCTGCCTAGAGAATTAATCTAAGAACCCAAACAGAATCCTTTCCAGAGGCAAGAGAATTGACAGAAAATGATGGGTGACACACAGCCTGCTGTCAGAGTAATCATCTTTCGTTGTGTGAAGGGAAGTGGAGTATGAGAATGATCACCATTAAATGAAACAGGTATCACAGGGAACGCATTTCTGGGAGCACATTTTGATGGAGATGCCTCATCAACTGCCGAATCTCTCAGCAGCTCTGCAAGGATCATTCTGCAAATGGCCATTGCGGTCTGGATTTCACCGTTTCACATTTGCACCTTGGAGCTTTTAAAGGCCATTAGAACATAAATACTGCCCCATCAAAACTCAGCCTAAAAGGGGTTGTTGCCGGCAGCTGATAGCCCGTGGAAATCACAGCCTTCCACAGTTCTTAAACAGGTAAATACTTTTGCTTATGAGAGAAAAATGATGATCTGGAAATGCTGATGCTCCCAAACTCTGACAGCGTGTGCGAGCAGTGGGAAATTTGACACTGACTCCCTTAACGGTCTTCTGATTAGCGTCACTGTCCCACACTGAGTGGCCTTGAATATAGATAGCATCCTCGTCTTTTGCAAAGTTTGCATAATGCTGGACGTTAAAATTCAGGCTGGTGTTTACTGCTCAGTTCTTACACAGATATTCCCAGATTCACAGCGAGATTTTATTTCCCTCGGAAACGCCTTGTGTCCCTACCAGTTACTGAATGCAATCAGATAGCTTTGCGTGGGCTGGCATACCAATTACAGGCCGTGTCTGGGTTACTGTGACGTCCTCCCTCTGAAACTCAATGGCACATCTGCACATAAACATACAGAGAGGAGAAAGTCCAATTCCCATAAAAACCTGGAGACTGTTCCTGTTCTTAAAATTACATGTGCACATATACTCAAGGCAGAGGGCGAAATAGCCACAAAGCATGGTGAATGAAAGAAGATTAATGAGGAAAAGAATCTGACAAAAATATTTAATTAGAAAGCAATGGCCTGGCCCTATTATCTTGTATTATTATACATCTTGTCATTAACCAAATCTGTAGCTAAACTGTGGGCATTTGTCTTCATTATGTAGTAAAATGGCGTAACGAGCAGCTTCCAAACAACGAAATGATCACAACCCTGGAGAATGGTAAACATTCCTGTTTTGATTCAATGGGGTCTGCTAGCCAGAGTTTGGCCCTGTTTTGAGAAATGAAGCAAGAGGAATTCCTCTATGTTTAAAAATGTGAGTAGATAAAAAATACCAAGGTGTCTTAGAGTTGACAATCAATGAACTTGGCATCTGGAGGCCTGGAGGCCTGTCTCTGCTGTGAACTTACCGTGAAACCTAATTGGAATGTAGTTTCCTCATCTGTCAGACATGATGAATCTCTATCATCTTGAAGGTCCCTCCTGGTGCTAATATCCTGTGTTCAAAAAAATGATAAGAATTGTTAATTCTTGTTTGAGGTCTAGTGTAACGGATTTTCAGGAAGCCCTTCTTCATTCATTCATTTGTTCATTCACTAAACATTTATTGAATGTCAATAGAATTCATTCAAAAACTAATATGAATTATTCAGAGATAAGATTTCTGCCCGTGAATCAGTTTGGTGGTTTCCAGTCTTAACTGCACATTAGATCAACTGGGGAAATATTTTAAAACCCTGGTGCCTGGGCCCTGGCCCCAGGGATTCTAATTAAATTGGTTTGCCATAGGGCTCCATTCTAAAGTGCAGCCTAGTTTGAGAAAGTCCTCTTCTAGAAATTACAACACATTGTACTGTAGTGTTAGGCATGGTATGGCTTAAAGAAACACGTCCCACTCACAGAGAGAACAGAGTGCAGAGGAAGCTCTCCTGCAGGAAGTAACACTGGAGATTGATTTTAGAGGCTGAGCAAGAGTTAAGCTGGCCGAGAGGGGCAGCAGATGTATTCCTGAAAGAGGGAGCAGCCTGCACTGGTGCACAGACATGAGACAGCAAGGTGATGCTCAAAATCTCAAAAAGTTAAGTATCACCAGAGCCTGGGGAAGGGGGAGCAGCAGGTGAAGTTTAGGAATAAAGCACTTTGGTAGAAACTACTAATTGTTCCCCCAAATCCCTTCGCTTTAGGGAGGGCATATCGCTACCCAATTAGCAACCACATTCCCCAACTCCCTGCAAGTAGGGATGGCCATATAACTAAATTTTGGCCAATAGGGATGTGAATAGAAATGACGCGAACCATTGCTAAGTCTCATCCTCAGGAAAAACATCGGCTTGCCTCCACTTCCTTTCTCTCCCTTCCCAGGAGCTGACATAAAAACAGGGCACAAACCATGTTGGTCTACAACTTCCCAGGGCACGAGAGCGCAACGAAACAGAAGAAACCCCTGCTTCAAATGACACCTGGGTCACCCACCAGCTTCGACTTGTAACCCAGGAGAGAAATAAAACTTTTTTCTTGGCTTGAGTGACTGTTTGGTCATCTTCATTACAGCAGTATAGACTGCTCTCTACTTAATATGCCACTAGAAGTTGTCTTTGCTGTGAAGGAAAAAAATGACCCTTTTGGAGGAGTGGTTTTTAAAAGCATCTGCTCTTGTGAAGTTCCGTTGTAGAAAGCATAAAACAGGATTTTTATAAAACCTTAGTAAAGGAAGATATTCTCTGAATGATAATTTTTCATAAATCACCTTCTTGCTCTCAATACAGTTTTAGTATATCCAACAGGTGCTGGTGTTTCTAAATGCCTCCACATTATAGGTAAATATTCTTTGTTCAACAACCAAGTCTGTCTTTAGTTGATTAAGGCCCGGCCATAATTTCAAAAATCTGTATTGCTGAAATGGGCTAGAGTTGGCCTTTTGTTTAATATGCTGGAATATGATTTTATTCGTAGTGTGCAATTCCCAGCCTTCAGGGTAATACAAGCTCTCAGACACTTTATTGGGTTTTGATTGAGAATATTTGCAGGAGCAATTTCCAAGGGAACATTTAGGTGACATGTCTCAGGAGGCTGCAGAGCTAGCTGCAGTCTCAGGTCCCAAGGGGAAGGACATAACCAGTGGAAGCATGACTATTACTGAGGAAATAGATCTTCCTGACAGGACATAAATCAGAAGTTCTGACCAGACATGGCAATGAAAATGCCCTTGGTGGTTCTATGAGACCAGAGGTGTGAACATCGTCAGGACAGGATGGCAAAGAAGACTGCTTTGGGTGTCAGAGACCCCCCCCCCCCACTTCACGGTCTGTCATTCATGCACCGGCTTGCAAACACTGCACAATTGGTGAACTCAGTCAAGTGGGTCACGGGGCTTGTCTTCTCAACTGATGCTGATTTCTGCCTTCAGCTCTCGGGGCTGAGTGTGCTCATTCAGTCTTGCTCCTAGAACAACATTTAGGCTGAGGACTCTCTCCCTACTATCTTTCGGCCTCCTTTGCTACTGCCCTGGTTCATATTCCCCAGTCTTTTATCTGAGCGACAGCAGCAATCAGCTTCTAACTGGTCTTTCATCCTCCCTTGGCTGTCTTCACTCTGACGTCATACTGTAGCCAGAGACCTGACAAGAGCACAAATCTGATCACGCTACTCCCTTGCCCCAGCCTCCCATGTCTTCCTTTTGCCCACTGGATCCTTCTGGAACCTATAGTTCCTGTGGTCTTACTCCTCATTCTTCTTCCCCTAGCTTAGCAGGTGCACTGTTTCCCCTTGCCTTTGAGAGCAGATGATACCATTTTCATTGCACTGGGAAGAGAGACATTCCAAGCTCTCAGGGCACCTCTGAACCCAGAGTTCCCACCATGCTTGCATTTGCCCCAGGTCCTAGGGAGCAGAATTTTTGCATGGTGCATGTAGCCAAAAAGTCCATTTGCTGTTAGCATTCGAGGTCTGACAATTAAGTTCATGAATGCATCCTAGAAAAAGCGTTGCATACCTCATTGCTGAGTATCACTACAGTCACCTTCGAAGTACCCCCCTGGGAAGCTGTGCACTGATGCCAGTGCCTAGTCCACCCTTTAAAGCAATTTTGGAACTCCTTCTGGAATGCCCATCACAGCTGTCATCATATTACCCTTGGGTGTCCTGAATGTCGTAAAAATGTCTTTTTTTCAATATTTCCTTTATCTTTGGGTAAAGAAAAATGTCACTGGGGGACAGATCAAGTAGTAGAAAGGGTGTTCCAATACAGTTATTTGTTTACTGGCTAAAAATTTCCCCCTAGAGAGTGCTGTGTGAGCTGGTGCATTGTTGTGATGCAAGAGCCACGGGTTGTTGGCGAACAGTTCAGGTAGTTTTTGTCTAACTTTTTCACACAGCCTTTTCAGCCCTTCCAAATAGTAAAATTGGTTGACTGTCCAGTTGGTTCAAATTCATAATGAACTATCTCTCTGATACCAAAAAAGGTTAACAACATTGTTTTGATTCCTGATTCAGACTGACTGAAATTTTGTAGTTGTGGAGAATTGGCCAACTTCCATTATGCACTTTGACACTTTGTTTCAGGGTTGTATTGGTACACTCATGTTTCATCACCAATAATAACATGGCAAAAAAACATCGTCTTGCCTCTCCAAAAGGTCTTGGCAAACTTCTACTCTCCTTTGCTTTTGTTCATTGGTGAACTCCCAGGACCATTTTTGCACATACCTTTCTCATGCCAAGATTTTTAGTTAAGATTTTTCTGTTTCTCTAGCAATATTTACTTGGTCTGCTATGCTTCTCAACAATTTTGATGCACAATTCCATGAATTTTTGCAATGTTTTCATCAGTTCTGCTAGTTACCAGCCACCCTAACCTCTCTTTATCAGTGACGCTTCCTCTCAGAAAAACGTTTAATCCATTTGTACACTGCCATTTTCTTCATGGCATTATCCCCATAAACTTGGACTAACATGTCCCTGATTTTACTTCCACTCTGACCAAGTTTAACAAAAACTCCAATGTTTGTTCATTGCTCTAATTCAAGCTCTGACATGCTTGCGATGGCACACAAAGGTACTGAACTACAGTAATGATCGCCACTCAGCAAGACCCTGCCACATGTCAACATGAACACAGCTGTGAGACATAGATATGCCAAGTTTATGACACCTTACCAAGTTGTTTGTACAGTGCTGCCAACATAAGCACATGGTGGCATGTTCACGAACTTAACTGTAACTGGCTTTTCAGCATTCAAGGTGCTTCTGCTCTCAGGGTAAGAAATCAGACAGTCTGTTGATGGCTGTTACAATATAACTAGCAAGTGGCAATGGATGCTACTTTCACAGGATTCTTAAAAGAATTAATACGTGTCTTCACACACACACACACACACACACACACACACAATCTGATTCTTAAGAACCAAACAAAACATTATTTAAAAGACCTAGGGCAGCAGTAGAGAACAAGATAATATTACATGCTGTGAGGGAGTGTTGAAAAAAGAAGATGGGAAAGAATAGCCTTGAAAAGTATTAATAATCACAGAGACCAAGACAAACTTTGAAACTTCGAATACTTCATGGTTTTGTCAAGAACTGGCCCTGGGCCTGGACAATTGTGGTCTCTACACAGACTTAGGGTTTTGGTGGCTTGTGGATCAATGACTGCAAAGATGCCTAACATCTGTGAGAGCCTATGTGAAAGCCCTCTACGGAGTCAGGATTCTTGGAGACTAGTCCTCTTTCTTTGAATTTCTTGAGAAATGAAGAAGCAAGATATTGAAATCCAAGAATAATGCACTCAGGAGGATAAGAAAAATTGGTGTTCAGTCGCGGCTTTCTCATTTACTACTTGGGTGCCCTTAGATAAGTTGTTTATTTTCCCTGAGCCTCAGTTTACTTAATGGTAAACATAGGAACACAAACACCTCCTTACCAGGCTACTGTAAGTCTCAAGGAGATAAGGATGTTCAAGAGGTGATCAGCAGATGCATTAATCCCATCCATGTCAAATGATAGAAGATTTATTTGCCTTACCTCTCACAGGGTTGTTAGGATTCATCATTAAAAAATGTACATTGAAAGACCATTATACATCATAAAGTACTGTACAATATAAGATTTTTTTCTTGTTTATTTGTTAATTTTTGTTGTGATTCTTATCATAATTATTTATTTTTTAATACTCTGCCTTTAAAAGCTAATGATCCTTAGTCTGAGAAACACAGACACCTGGTTCAAGGCAATACGTGTCACTTCTGGGAGGTAACCCACCCATATTGAGAAGGAAAAAAAAAACAACAACATCAGAAAGTGGCTTGGAAGTGCCCAGGGAAGGAGGTGAATGGAGCCTTTGTAGGTTTAGACCTGGTCTTTGCTCTACAGCAGGGGTGTCCAACCTTTTGGCTTCCCTGGGCCCCATTAGAAGAAGAATTCTCTTAGGCCACACATAAAATACACTAACCTCAAAAATAGCTCGTGAGCTAAATAAAGAGGTTGCAATCTCATAATGTTTTAAGAATTTGTGTTGGGCTGCATTCAAAGCCGTTCTGGGCCGCAGGTTGGACATGCCTGCTCTACAGCCTGTGCTCTCAGCTGACAGGGAAAAGGTCAGAGGTGTTTTGGTGGAGCAGCATGCAGGTGAAATCACAATATAGCATCACTCTTATGAGGTAGTCACTACCTGGTGATCTTCTAGCCCAACTCAGCTCAGACATTACTTATTTTATATGGGCGTGGTTCCTTCTTCACTATGTGCTCCCAGCACCCCATGCTGACCTCTAGTCATGCAGCTCTCATACTGCATTGCACTTCACCCATCCACCCATCCACCCATCCATTCATCCATCCATGATTCAATAAATATCTGGTCCATGTCTCTCATGAGCCAGGCACTGTGCTAAGTGCTGAAGTCATACAGTTGGTGCATTCAGCTATTGCCTCCACTAGACTGAGAGTTTTGTGATCTTTCATTATTCATGTCTGTATCCCTGGGGCTCAGCCCAGGACCTGGTTCATGATAGATACTCAAGAGATGTGTTGTGTGGTGATTAAGAGCTTGGCAAGTTCTACACACATTGCTCAAGCCTTAAACCTTATTTTCCTCATCTGTTACAGTAACACCTACCTCTATGTTTACTGTAAAGACAAAAACAAGCTACATAAAATACTTGAAAGATACCTAGGATCTAGTAAGAGCTATATGAATGGCAGCCGTAATCATAATTAATAAATTATTAATACCTAGGGTTACACTCTCAGGCATAGGAGACTGGCTTCTCACAGGGATGGGGGTGTGAGGGGGAGCTCAGTCTTTTCGTCTTCCTTTCTTTCATCCCTCCCCTGCCCCTCACCACCAACCCCCCACATAGCCACATCCACACACAGAAGCGTCTCCTGGGTCCCTCTCGCCCAGGGGCTCCGCTGGAGAATAGAATTTGCTGACGTCTCTGACAGCCCTTCCCAGGACCAGGTGTCATCTGTCCAATTCTTAGCAACTTTGTCTCTCTGTTCTCACATCAAGGAGTTACAGGGTCCCAAGAGGCAAAACTCATATCTGAGCACAAAACACTTTACTTTAGAAGCAATACTGAAACTGTCTGGCCCCGAACAATGTCCCTTCCCTAGGATTAATGTCCTCTTTTCATAACTGCTGATCAAATTGAGACCACAGTGTGAGAAAGCAGAGTGTGGCAGGTAAAGGCACCTACAGAGCAGAGAGTTCTCCCTGTTCCCCTGGCCCCCACATGCCGACCACACAGGCTTGAAGCTACAATAAAATTAAAAGAAAAGAGAAAGAGAAGGACCGAACTGATTACGGGATGGTATGCAGTTTAAAAAATCAGTTTCACTAAAGTTAAAAAAAAATCAGTGCACTGATGGTTTTTGTGATCATATTTAAAAATTTGTCACCTCATAAAGAATCTACTTTGTCACTCTGCTGCCCTCTATCCTACTGCCAAGTCCCCCTGATGCTGTGTCAATTAGTCGCTCAATCTGTCTCTTCCCCCCATGGCTATGATGCTCAACTAGTGACAGTCACGATTCCAGAATGCTCAGGAAGGATCTTAACCAAAAACATGAGCTTTGGGTCAGTCAAATCTGGGTTCCATTACAGATCCAGATCCTTTTGGGGTAGGTGGCTCTGGGCAAGTGTTTTAACTTGTCTGAGTGTGTTTCTCTGCCTGTAAAAGACAGGTATGATAACCCCTACCTCATGACGTAGTTGTGAAGATCATGCAAGGTGTCAACTGCCCGGCACATAGTAGGTACTTCACAATTGATAGTGTCTTCCTTCTTACTTTTGTCTTTTTTGAACTTGAAAAATACAAACCTCCATGAAAAGGGTAACTCTCTTAGCAAGTATCAGTAATTTGCTCCTGAATGTTTCAGATTACTTTTTCCTGAATACAGGCTGTGTGAGAGGAGACAGAGGGCACATGGAATGTGATGGATACAAGGGGGGAGTCCTTGGGAGAAGATGGCTCTGGAGTGTGGAAGAATTACAGAATCATGAAACCATGAGCCTCAAGACAATGACACCCCTTTTAATAACTTATAAATACTTAGTACTTCCTCCCTCCCTCATTCTCTTCCTCCTTCTTCCTTCCTTCCTTCCTTCCCTCCCTCTCTCCTTCTTTTTAAATTCCAATGTTGCAAATCATGTGGCCAAATTGTACAAAGATGTGAGTGAGAAGTCCAAAAAAACCTGATTTCTTCCTTAAACACAGGATTGAAAGTATGCTGGGCTTGTTGGATATAGGAGCTGTGGACACAGCCATGGTTTGAAGCCTTGGCTCTTTTTCTGCTTCTTGTCTCTTTGGGTATCTTTCAAAGGAGAAACATACACAAATACACACACGTGTTTGTGTGTGTGTGTGTGCATGCAACATGCTGTATGACTCCATTTATTGAGCTCTTCCTATACACCAGGTACTTGCACACATTATAATTTAATTCTTATAACTAAAGTATAAATCAGGTTTATTTCAATTAAAATGTTCAGAAATCTAATTCAAACAACTCAGTACAAAAAGGAGCGTTTATTGACTTATAGAACCAAAAAGTCTAGCACCACAGCAGACTCCAGGGACTTAAATCTATCTTTCTCCAGTTCCCTTTTCTCATTATCCTTGAGGTTCACACTCAGGCAGGCTTTCTCCAAGGCGCCTAGCAGCTTCAGGTCTAATTCCTGTCAGCTTCGTTACTCCAGCACCCAGCTACCATTTTTCCTAATAATTCCCGAAATACCTTTAGGAGGAGTTCATTGTCCTAGCCTATGTCACATGCATGACCTTAAAACAGCTCCTATGGGCAAGGGTTGTGGTGCTCTAAAGAGCGCTCCTCCAAAGATAACTCAAGTTCTGTTAACAAAAGAGCAGAAATGGATGCTCCGGCTGGTGAACAAGAGACATCCACAGCAGCACTCGAAGAGGAAGAAATGACTGGCCTCGTTTTACAGGTGAAGAAATGGAGCATTAAAGAGAATTAGTGGCTTGCTCAAGGTCACAGAGCTGAGGATGACAGAGCCAAGACTTGAGCTGGCATCTGCCAATTTCAGGGGTTCCGCTCTTACATGGGGCTACGCTGCATAAACTGGAAGCTGACACAGAATGAAGCAGTTAAGTATTCGAGAGCCTCTAGGTCGAGAAATCTTATTTTTGCTTGTTTTTAAAAACAATATAAAATGAGCATTCCTTCTCCCTTCACTATGTTTGATCCATCCCTCTCATTTCTTCTTTCTGGACAGATAATGGCTCTTCCTACCTATGCTTCTTGACAAGCAGAGCCTCTATGCAAATAAGTTCTTATTAGTAAATTTGGGGGCATATTTATCTGCTTCCAGCTTTAAGGAGGAAAAAGAAACGAAGCAAGAAAATCTCCTCAGTGATGTCAGCCTTGTCAAACTGAAATGTGTGGAAATCTGTGTGGCAGCCAGGGGTCCGTGGTGGGGGTAGATTTTATTTATTTATTTCTACATTTGTGTTAAGGTCAGTGTATTCATTTCACAGTAGGGAAGGATGAATTCTGACAGTTTTATAAGGGTGATTGATTGGTTTGTGTCCATTTGTGCGACTCAACATGGCAAGAGGCCATGGCTAATGGAAAAGGAGGGGGGAAAACCCCAAAACAACTATTTTTGTTAGCTGCCCAGAAATGTTGGACGTGGACACAGATCTGAGAAGATAGAAAGTGTTCGACACACATCGATGAGAGTACAGAGGGAGGGATATTGACAAGGATGTTTGAACTGTGCATCCCAGCTGCCTGGAGAAAGAGCTGTGCATCTCCCATGAGTCCCCTACCCCTTGCTGATAGGCAAGCCTTCTGTGCTAGTCCTAAGGAAGCATTAGAGAAGAATAAAATTCTACAGAAGGGCAACGTGCGAGGCCTTCTGCCTGGAACCCTCTCGCCCACATTCACGGTCTCCATTTAAGTTCAAATTACATGGGCCTTCCTTGGGGTTGGGGGAGGCTTCCTGAACTCCCAAACTCTGTATATGCCAACCTCTGGCCTCCACATGGTGGCATTCAGAGCACTGGTAACTGCCCACTCAGTGGCTGTCTTCCTAGCTAGACTCTAAGTGTGATGAGGCTAAGGAGCCCGTGTATCTGCCCAGCCTTGTACTTCATGTGCCGAGCTTAGGGCATAATATTTATAGTAGGCTCTTTTGTACTGGTCTCAGCCTTAGTAAAAATCAACACTGCAGCTGGCTGACTGCCTTTTAACAGCAATCATCAGGAAACTAAAAAGAAACAGGCTTATAACGTCCAAGATCTGGGAATTACATATCACACCTGATGTTGCACAGCGAGATCATGGATATGTATAGAGAGAGCTCCTGGACCTGGGCCTGGGGTTCAGCTTTTATTAGAATCACACCCAGGGCTTCTAGGCTCACTCTTTACTGGTGAATTTGAAATGGAAGGGCAGGAATTTAAGCATGGAAAGAGAAAACAAGTAGCCCAAATGGTCAGTTGAAATCAGCCAAGATCTCTAAAACAAAGGAACCTCCATGGAGGAGTCTGCCTGGTACTTTATCCAGCCCTGTGGCTGGCAAATGAATGAATGAATGATTTTTAAGCAATTCAGTGTCTGCCTTTTGACCTGTAGCATAGAGCCATGCTTTGTGGAGACATGTTCTGGTCAATATTACTCAACCACATTCTGGCACCATGATGAGGAAAGGACCCCTCACTAAGTAGACACAGGTTTTGGAGAGCCCAGAGAACCATCATATGAGTGTTCCTTATCTGGTTAGGTCATCGCTAAGGAATATGCAGCAGTATGAGGTTAGCATAGTGGGTTGTTAGACTCCTGCTCTGCAAACGGATTCCTTCCCTTCTCACCAGAGATGAGAGCAAACTTCATCTAAATGATTACTTATAGATTATTGATAGTGCTTGTGAACATTTAACTGGAAAGCCTTTCTCTATAAAAACAGAATACTGTTCCTTGGTGACTTACCACATTTTTTTGTGATGACTTCACCAACTTTTGAACGGCACGGAAGCTTCTGTGTTGCCTCCAAAACTGCTTATTCCTATGAACCCAGGTGCCTTTGGGCTTTGCTTGAGAAACTTTGAAGTCAGAAGACCTCTGTGTGAAAGTCAACATCAGTCATCCCCCAAATTCTAAGGCTTAACATTCTAATGGTGATGGTTCCAGGTTTGAACATTCCATGATTTTAGTTACATTTCCATGGGGTCAGGCAGTGAAATCACTTGGCTCCATTGGCTCTGAAGGCAGTTCCTGGAATAGTTAATAATTTGCATTGTCCAGGGATTCACTGGGGTCCATCATGCCTGGAAGAGTAGCCTCAAAGGTTGCATGTTCTGTTTTGGGATTTATCTTGCATGCTATTTATAAAGGGATGAAATTAACTTAAGGGTGCTCCCTGACTGTTCTCTTATCACTCTCTTCCCTCAGAGAAATTCTGCTTTTATGGATCAGTGTTTTTCCTTTCTCTGTTTGTTGTCCTATGCATAGTGGAAATAGGTCTATGGTCCCAAGTCCTGCATCCGGGCCATTGCCCATAGAAGGCAAGATCACTAATGAGTACCTTTGTGCAGGCCTGTGGATGGGCTCCTGTGTTGTTTTACTGCTTTCATCCCTTTGGCAAACATCCCTGGAAGGCTAGTCGTAAATGCTAATGAAATCACAATTTCTGTTGGAAGATGCAGTCCCAGAACATTTGAAAGTCAAAAACTCTCTCTGCTATGTGGTGCATTGTCATATATATTAGTATGCTTTTGAAACCTACTTTTTAATATAATTCAATATCTATTTAAAGAGCATTCATCCCAAAGTAAGACATCACCTATGACATTTCTCACTTTTACACCATCAGCAGGGACAACTCATTCGAATCACCTGGTGTGCACAGAATATATTATGTTTATCCTTTGAGTTTCAAGGTATTTTGGTGATAAGAACTACACAAATACATAGGTGGATAGATGAAAACTGTCAATCTCTCAAGAGGAATATAAATATGAATATCTAAGAGAATATAATACAACTCTTTCAAGTGGTGTGCTTTCTTAGAGTTATGGTTTTGATGAAATAAATGCAGCACCCACCAAAACCAGAAAACTGAACACAAGAAAAAAATCAATGTAAGAACTGCCAACATTTTGCATTTAATATTAATATAATCTTCTCAATAAGCAAATCAATCTACTTTGTGACCTCTAGCAAAAAATGTTAAGGGTATCAGACCTCAAGTTCACGTGCCCATCCTAAGACTCCATTTGAGGCCCTGTGAAGAAGAAAAGGATACTCTAGCTCATAAGTGACTAGACCATTGGCTGAGCCCACTCTGAAGAGTGAATTGTTTTTTATTACTTCTCTACCATTTTTAATTCCAGCTTACCAGTCAAAATTGTTTGTTTTTCTCCCTCATAGCCCTATTTCCCTCACTTAATCTGTGATTACATTATGGTGTCTGATGTTTTACTATGCAGTTCCTGATCTTCACAGTGTTTCCCATCACAGTGAGAGTTTTCTATGTCCCCAGCCTTTGAGATCAGCTCTGCCTTTTGTGAGAAGGAGGCTTTTAAAAGACAGATCATGTGGATGAGAGTGGAGGCTGGACTCACCAAGGAGCCCATGCATGAGCTGCCAACTGAAGCATTAGCCCAGCTCCGAATAGCTTGTTTTGAGGAATTTAGTTTAAGTCTATGGAAATAAAAAGACTTTTCAATGTTACCTGTCCCCAGGATGGGTCAGAGTTATCACTACAAAATTTATTTTAATTGAGCAGCAGAGTTCCATTGCATAGCAGTTCTAACAAGGTCAGACAAATGCTTGCCTTCCTTTCCTAGCCCTCTGCTATTTCTTTGGTTTATTTATATATTCAATAACACCATCGATAGCAACTTGACCTCTTCTCTCCTTGAGATGTGGATGCCAAGGGTAGAGTTCTGAGCAAGAGTTTCTACATCATCATCAGTCAACAAGGTTGTTTTCCAGGTTAAGTAAGGAGAACATTGTCATGTGTGTGATATAAGAAGAAACCATTATGCAAAATCAGTAGCTCCTTAAATACAAATTATTCTAATTACATTGAAATAATGAAGTGACTAATCTGTGAAGAAGCGAACAAGTTTATTGCGATAATTACTTATTCTCTTAAAATAATCTTTCATTAGGTGAGTCAAGATATTTTGGAAGCTCTTCCTTATACCTGAGAGCTGACTTCCATTTAGCCCTTGGCTTTCTGGGCTACAGTAGAAGGACTAATGTATCATAAGAAGACTATTAGAGGTGTCCTAGGGACCAGAATTAAAGTGGTATGAGCTCAGGTTGGCCTTTGAAGTCTGCTATGAGGTAACGTAGAAGACTGTGGACTAGAGGTGTCCATTGCATGGTTCTGTGGGAAGCAATGCATGGAAGGAACAATAGTATTACTTCTGTTTCATTCTGCTAAAGATAGGAAACAAACACAAATGCCTCTATCAGAAGCATTACTTTCTTCACTAGAACAGTCTGGAATAAAATCTTTGTTTTGGTGGAAACCTACTTCCATGTACAGAGATTTTTGAGTTTGTCGTGAATAAGAAGCAATCCAACATATGCCATAAAAATACAATAAGTTATGCATAATAAATGGTTATTACTACCTACTCTTGCTCAAGAAGAAAAGCCTAATAAAAATGTTAGTAATGTTAAAGCCTGTATCTTAGCAGTGTTTGTAACTCTGTTCTCCAATGGGAACAATGAATTTGCTTTTAGTTGGAGGCTAAAGCATTTAAAGTTCTCCAGAATCTGAAGGGAAATAACGTATGACAGATCCTTGGCATGATGGAATGAAATGTTAATCTGACTGAGCCCGTGGAAGCAGAAGAGGCTCCAGCATGGATATTAAGAGTGCCAGGTATGTGATTCCAGGTCTGAATAGCATAAGAGCAAGTGAGGGGTAGGAGACCGGAAGAAGGCTACAGGCTGTAGGCACATACTTATACTTGAATGGGCATATGACAGGTAGCATCCGAAATGTCCCCTAATCATCTCTACTTCCTGATTTTCATGCCCTTGTGGAATTTCCTTCTTATTCTTTTGAGCACAATGACTCAATTCTAATGAATAGAATATGGCAGAAAGGATGGGATGCTACTTACAAGATCAGTTTACAAAGAGTGGGTGACTTCTGTCCCACTTGCATTAACTCTCTCCTTGTCTGTGCTGATGCAGCCAGCTAGAGATTCTCTTTGGGGAGGCTCAAGTGTCAAGAAACTGAGGGTGGCCTCCAGCCCACAGCCAGGAAGGAACTGAAGCCCCCGGTCCAACAACCAGCGAGGAGCCGAATCCTGCCAACAACCATGTGAGTGAGCTTGGAAGCAGATCCTTCCCCAGCTGAGCGTGGAGATGACTGCAACTCAGGCTGACATTTTGATGACCTCCTGTGAGATCCTGAGTCAGAGGACCGGCTAAGCTGCACCTGGAATCCCTGACTCACAGACACTGTGTGGTAATACATGCTGTTCTGAGACACTAAGTTTTGGGGTAATTTTTACCCCAAAATTGAAGAATGAATACAACAGAGAACTGAAAGTTCTATCAAATGAGGCTTTCCTTCCAGAATGGCTCCAGTCTCACTATTTTTATTTTCAAAGGATAAAAACAACAAGATCAATGTTGTCTATGACTGGACACCTCTTTTTTTCTCTTTTTCTAGGCACTGTCAGGCCCTCCCCGAGGGTCTGGTGTGATTTGGGCCATGCTGAACAATGATGCAATCCAATGTGTCTGTTGTGATGATTGTTGTGTAACCTCCAGAAAACCTGGTGCAATGCCAAAGTTGATGGGTGGTGAGTGTAAGCTGAGATGGGAAATAGAATGGGAGGTAAATATTCCCCAGGATACAGTGTAATCTTAGAGTAACTTAATTACTGTCTTATCCTTCCCACTTTTAGCAACTGTGAGAGCAATAGCAAAACACCCTTGGTTCTGGTTCCTGGAATGTGAAAAGAACAGTTAAGTATCATGGGAGCCCAGCCTCCCCATTATTACATTGTTTGTCTTCTCCAAAGAAGTAGTCCGGCCTTTCATGGACAACGGGCTTTGGCCATAAATCCCCACAGGTTAACAGAATAAAAAGATGGAGAATAAAAGAGCACAGGTTAAATTTCTGTTCCTTTCCAAGGCTACGTGCCCACTTATTCTTAATTCTCCCTAAGAGGAGAAAATACTGATCCCATTGGTAGGATCACAGGATGTCGATTAGATCCCATTCCTACATGGTAGGTTTGTTTTGTTAAATTGTTATGCATATACCTCAGCCTTTTCTTCTTTCTCATTTCCCTACGAGGCTGGGGGTTAGGGGAGGGGCTTGGTGCCAAGACCCTCCATGAGAAATCACTGCCTTGCTGGAATTCTTTCTCCTCAAGCCCTACTTGGGAGTTCTAGTGCCACTTAGTTGAGAGAGGCTCTCCGTAGGCCCAGGGAGGCCGAAGTCCCAAGGTCCAACCAAGCATTACGATAGTTCTGAATTGGGGGCATAAAGGCTTTGACCCAGTTAATGATTGACACCTTCTCTCCTATTTGGTCCCCGTGTATCTTTGTATGTGTTTTCCTTCAGAATTTCAAATCTGCTGTCATAAAGATGGACAATGCTGTGGTGCTTTAAGGAACAAAAAAAAATTAATTTTGAAGAGGAAATCAATGAAAACAAAGGAGATATGAGGTGATTCTTAAAGAGTGGGTAAAAATTTGTTTAAGTGGGTACAAAGGGTGAGGGCTTTCCAAACTGTTTCAAGTTTAGGAAGATAGCTATGGTGGTCACGTGGAAAATGGATTAAAGCTTGAGGCAACCAGAGGAATTAGAGACTGCTGTTAGAGTTCTGAGACAAACCCACAAGATATAAAGAATAACGCTATACAGAGAGTGGGGTGTCATCAGAAGTGGCATGGCATGAGTCACTTTTTGATAGAAAAAACATCCGGGAAACATCTCAGTCAAACTTGTGATTTTAGGATAGATCTCAAGCTAGAAGAACATGAACAGTGTTTAAAGCATTGTATAAAGCAAAGTGTGATAAAAAGGAAACAAATACTTGTAAACATCCTTTGAGGAGACATATATAACCTATTCATACAGAAAATGCCAAGATGTTCAAAATGGTAGCAAAACACTTCTGAAATAATTCACCTTGTAAGTGCAGATACATGTGGTTCCTCTGCGTTGTGAAGAACAGCACTGAATGCTGACGGTGAGACGGGGAGCTGCGGATGAGTCTTCTGATATGCTTGATCATGTTCAAGGGCATGGAAGAGTCTGTTGAACTGGTGGGTGTTAGTTCTTTTCATTCCTGGGCATTGCACTTGCCTATTAAGAGTCAAAGCTGAATACAAAAGGGTCCCTACCCATAAGAATCTCACATCTTGTGCGTGTCATCTTTAACAACTTGAAGGAGATGAAATGTGATCAGCTGGTAGAAAGAAATGGGTTGCTCATTCCTCCAGGAAGAGGATTGTTTAGTGCAAAGGATGTATGAGTGACTTACTAGATTCTCTTGGTAGAAGATGAAATTTGAGAAAGAGTAGAGGCCAGATGTTAGCAGCTTTGATGGCCAGACTGAAGAATTGGTAGAAGTCTTGGTGAAAGGTAGGTCACCATAAAGTGACACACAGCTGCTTTTTAATGAAATCTGAAAGATGCTAACAAGACTCCCACTTGAACTAAGAACAACCTCTTTTAAATGGACCATTACTTTGTATAGGGAATAGATTTTCTTAAAGCACAACTACCTTAGAAAATTTTACATATTAAACTGGCCTTCAATCATCCAGTTATAGTGATATTTGGTATAATACAATGCTTTTTTTCTGAGATCAATTTCTCCAAGATCAAGTGTTTTCAGAAACCTTAAGAGGACTGAGAAAAACTGTAGCGGTCCAGGTGTTGCCCAAGAGGGATATACCCCAGGAGGGCCTGTGCCATAGAGACAGAACAGATTGATGAGACTCGGTAGATTGGAAAATTAAAGAAAATGGAGGTGGGGAATAAACTGAAGTTTGCAGAAGAATCTCTATTGGAGATACATAGAAGAATCAATAGCCAAGATGTCTCTCAACTTACAATCATAATCCTAAAAGAAAAGTCAACCTAGATGCTGCTAATCAGCTTCTGCTAATTGACCTCTGCTACCTAGTAATCAGTGATAGCCAATTGATGGGTTGGCACCTCAGGATAGAGAAGGTAGGAGAGCTGTGGATGGTATTGGGCTGCAAGGTCAGCACAGACAGAGTAGCAATACCAACAAAACACCACCTCTGGGGCTTCTGTTAGTGTAGTAGAGTGGTCATTACAATTTTTTTAAAGGCCCACATATGAAATATTTTAGATTGTGTTGGCCATATGGTCTCTATTGCAAATAATAAACTCTGTTATTATAATGTGAAAGCAGCCACAGACAAGACAAAAAAACTGAGTATGTTTATATTCCAATAATATTTGATTTACAAAAATCAAGACTTATTTGCCTATAGGCCATATTTTGCCTGCCTCTGTTATAAAACAACATATCTTGCTGATATAATAGATAGATAGATAGATAGATAGATAGATAGATAGATAGATAGATAGACAGACAGAAGGAACCCAGCCAGATTCAACAAATGCTAGCCAACAAGGAGTTACAGGTAAGGTGAGACATCCAGAATCAGGATCTAGGTATCGAGACTGGGCAGGATGGCCCACAGAGCTACTGGTGTCTGACCTTTGGGAGAACGCTTGTTCAGAGTTCAGAAAGGCCAAGAGAAGATGGGTGAGGATGGACAGCAGGGAAAATCTCAAGATGAACACATAGGAGCTGGTAAGGTGGATGAAGAACTGATTTGGTTCAAAGGGAGAACACCCTATAACTAAGTGTACTATGTGGAGCTAATGTTAAAGACCCTTCTCTATGGACAGAGGGGGCCTGGTAGGTATGACGTCAGCAGGACACTGCTTCACAAGCAAAGTGGGGCTCGCGTTAGAGCGTCCTGCCCATTCTAACAGCCAGTGGTTTCCTATGCGTCTCCACCTCCCTCACCAGAAATGTTTTTATTGATATTCCACGTGGTTTATTTGTTTTTAAATTTCTTCATAGAATTCAAAAAGAACAGTTTGATTTGGGACATTACATTTCTTCTCAGATAATGAAATTGTAGTTCATCTTTTACGCCTTTCTGCTTTGCATGCCAAATAACACTCAAATTGTCAATCTTTCTTCAGAACCAAATACCATCATGAAATTGTTTATTCTTATTGTTTAAATTAATTCTGAATCTAGATGCTTCCTCTTTTTCAAGTAAACACATTTAAGAAATTAAAAGTAATTATTTTTTCCATTGAAATAATTTTCTTTTAGGCAGAAGTTGTTTTGTCAAAAATTGGGATGTCTTAAAACTTTCTATTTTTTTTTCTAATAATGCTAGATGGACTGTTAGATAATTGTCCAAAGTCTTAGTTCTAATTCTGCCATACATTAACCTATGTAATCTTGGGGAAATTATCTAATTTCACTTTGTTCTTTCTGTTTTTTCATTCTTCGGGGGAAAAACAGGTGTTCATTTTTATTCTGTCTCTCTGCTAAGATTTTTTCAGAATCTGATGGGTTAATATATGCAAAAATATACTGTAAATTGTAAAACTCTGTTAAGTACAGTAGGTGTTATGAACCAGGCACTTATTTTGTTCTTATTTTATACCAGAAACTGTACAATAAATGAGAGACACAAAAATAAATAAGTTGAATAAGACTGGCCTCTTTCTTCCAAAAGATGGCTATATCAAATTATAATAGCTAACATTTTTATAGTTTCACTGTGTTCTAAACACTCTGCATGTTTCATTTGATCTTTACAGTATAAATAAGTACAATTATTGCTCCCATTTAAAATGAGAATATTAACACAAAGACAGGTTAAGTAATTTGTCCAAGGTCACACAGCTAGTAAGTAGCTGACCCAGGATTCCAACCTACGATGTCTGATCCCACCATCCATGTGTTTTCTCATTATGCTATATTGAATATAGGGTTACAAATACTTTACTAGTAATGATTAGAAAGTCATTACTGTTTTTAGAAAGCAAGTAATTAGAAAGAAATAAAAGTAGGGATGTTCAGAAGAAATAAATATTCCCCTAAGTATATTCCATGGAACACAAGTCCTCTAGATGCTCTGTTAGAGAAAAAAAAAGAATTATCTGGTCAGAAGTTTGGGAAACATCTTGTCAGTTCTCAGAGTCTTAATGTATGTTTGCGTGGTAAAGTCCTATTTAGAAGTCCTGCAGAAAAGATATTTATCTTCTTTTGCTTGGTCCAGTGCTTGCTAAAAGTATTTGTCCTCAGGATCCTTTTTCACCAACATAATTGAGTTCTGCTGAATATCGTGTCTCCCAAAAACACTGTTGCAGAATTTACCTTTGAAGAACCTTGGCATGGAGGGGAAAGACAGTGATTTGAAAACAGCTAACAGAGAATGAGAAAGGGCTCTGAGCAGTGGCAAAGTAAGAAGTTGCTGAAGAGCTTGTGAGCACAGCTGGCCTCGAACACCGCCCATTGGTGGTGGTGCCGACCGGCTGGTTGCGGAGTGATTGGTACCTACGCTCAGGAGTGGGGAGTATGGCAGACAAAGTGAAAGTCAGTGTTGATCCAGGAGTGAAAACTGGCAAGGCAGATGAAGTAGAACATAAGAAGGGAGACAATTAATTTACCATTAATATTTTAAAGGATAAGACAAAAAATGATGTTATGGTTTTTTTTTTCACATTGTCCAATCTTTAAAGTAACAAGCCTACAAGGCTTCAGAAATGTCATTGTCTCAGTAACTTGACAAAGAAGGCAGACAAACATGTAGTCCCCAGTTTTGAGGGCAAGATGCGTCTCTCCCTAATTTAATTTGGTGTCCATTACACATTCCCATTAGGGGAATAAGACTTTCAAAGCACTGCTGCTCACACAGCTATGCCATTATTCCTAGTACTCACAGCATGTTCAGGGGTCTCCCAAGCATATGCATATCTTCATATGGAGGGTTTCCAGTCTAGCTTATTGGTATCTCAGGTGTGGGTGACTGGGTGGACATGCTTGCTCAGTTGTGACTTCCTCGAAGCACAGAAGCTGGTTAAAAAAGGCAATTCCCATGGGCAACTGAGGAGTGCTGGAGTATGAATTTCTTGAAAAAGAGAGAGAGAGGTAGAGCTCAGGAAGCAATGGTTAGGGCTGGGTTTTCTCAACTGCTGCTCCCAAGAGACCATACCCTCTAGCTGCAGGTCTTGGTTCAGTTATTAATAGCAAGCATGCCATTTTCTAGGACAGTCCTCAAGCTTTTAGGTGTCAGGACTCCTTTCCACTCTTAAACATTATTAAGGTCCCCAAAGAGATTGTGTTTATGTGGGTTATATCCATTGATATTTACTGCATTTGAAATGAAAACTGAAATTTTTTTAAATACTTATTATTTCAAAGTAGAAATAATAAATCCATTATATGTTAATATAAATATTTTTTAAAATGTGTATATTTTCAAAAGTAAAATAAAAATTAGTGAGATGAATGTCACTGTTTTGCATTTTTTGCACATCTCTTTAATGGTTGGCTTAATAGGAGACAGTCAGAATCCCATTTCTGTTTCTGCCACCACTCTGTCATGATTTGTTGTTTTGATTGAAGGAAATCCTGCCTCACACAGACACCTAATTGGAAAAGGGTGAATGAAGCAATTAATTGCTTTTTCAGATAATTGTAGACATTCTTCTTTGATACAATACCAAAACTCAAAAAGTGGTAGTTTTTAATGGTTAGTTGCAATTTAGAAGCTGTAACCATATTAATGAACCCTTGGTATTTTATTATATATTTTATTTATATAATTAAAAATATTATATATTTTATATATTATATAAAATTAATTGATTCATTTCATACTTTAAATGGATCATGTAAGACTCTGTAACATCATGCATTGACCATTTGGAGAATACTGGTTTATTGAAATATGCAGGTCTTCCAAATGGTGATAACATTTCATTAATAAATCTCACATTTATTAATATCACCTTCATCTCAGAAAAGTCCCTATGCTTTGAAAAGCTGGCAAGCTTAGAGTTTCCAACATAAGTTTTCAAAAATTCTATTGTCTGCTTGAAATCTCAAATTTGATCATTGACAACAATGTTGTCAGTGTTTTCCTTAAAATGACAGGTTCACTTAGGGTGACCAACGAGAGTTGATCCACTTTGCTCAAGATTGAGGGGCTCCTGGGAATGTGCTACAGTTTCAACACTAAAACCAGAAAAGTCCCTGGCAAACCTGGATGAGTCTCCCTAGGTTCATTTATTTTTGAGAAATATCTATCAAATACTCAAGATAAAGTAATTCTAGTTTGTCTGTCAGTTACTCTTTCCAGAAAAAATTAAAAAGGTGTTCTAAAACAACAGTAACTAATTCAGCTAGCAACTCACGTAACCACATGAGTGCTTTTCTGTCAGATAATCATCATTCTTTGCTATGCTGCAGACATATTTTGTAGGTATTTCCTATTTTGTCACACAGCATTTAAAAAAGACATGTATTCGAGTTCAATGTTTAATAAATAGATTACTTTCTATTGCTTCATTAAAAGCATTCTTAAATAAAGCTGGGGTTTTTTTGTTTTCTTGTTTTTGTTTTTGTTTTGTTTTGTTTTTAATGTAAGAATGTGGCTGTAACATACCATGGCTTTTGTACCAGGTGGGTATAAGTCAACAGTGTAAAAATAAAAGAGAAAGAGTGTCTTACAATATTATGAAAGCAGTTTTGATCTCACGGACTCTCTATCCCCAAGGATCTACAAACCAAACATTGAGAAGCCCTGTGCATGAGCATAGCTGCAGGCTCTGTGTAAGAACTGGTTTAAGTGTCTGCCCCCTTGTGAACCTAGAATTATCCTTCTCTTTTCCTCTTGTCCAAGGATCTTCCCAGGGTTTGGGAAGTTTTCCTTTAAAATTCTCAACGCACACATGCTTTGAATACAATCCTCTTTTTGATAATAGAGTGCTGCTGACTCTATGTCCACACTTCTGAATGAAGTTACTTTCAGTAATCCAAAAGCCCTTTGTCTCCACCCTCCCAACAGAATCCACCTGGTATGATCCCAACATGGTTCTCTGGCCCCATCCATCTAAGAGTGAACAAGTAACAGAAATTCCATCTCCATTGGGCCACAATTCTGCTACATATTTTCATACACTTCAATTTCCTAGTAGTCATATTCAAGGCAGAAGATTAGCATTGAATAAGAGAAGAATTGGACCATATTTAAATTAGTAGAAGTACGGATTTTTGTTATTTCACTATAGTAGTAACAGATTTTATTTTTGGCTGTAACAGATACTTAGGATTTGAGATGGGTATTGCCAGTAAGAAATCTTGGTTGAAATTATAAAAATAAAAATGACATCTTATAACCTTGAGGCCTCTGCATAAAAACAAGGTTTTTATAATAGAAAGTAGACTCTGAGCCACTTCTCCTCAAGTCTTAGAGCTGTCCAGGCTTCTCATTATCTGTCAGAACATCTGCCATAGCTGCCATAGGCTGATGGCGAATGAAATAAGTGTAGTACAGTGGTGACATTTTGCTACATTTAGGGTTTGAAATAGTTTTTTTTTTTAATAAAAATGACAAGTGGAAAGAAGTCTGAGACAAGATTGACAGGTAGATGTCTTCCCTGGAGACATACATTGCTATTCTTTGGAGTCAGAAACATAAGCCAAAATTAATTTATCTGCATAGATCTACTTTCATTTTATGTGGCATTTTATAGTTCATTAAACATTTAACATGCACTATCTCTTTACAGCACTCATAAAGTAGGGGTATTTTTTTTCCTTTCCCTTTGACCAGTGGAATCCAAGGATGAAGGATTTGCCTGATGTCACACCACAGTAAGTTCCCACCCACATCTGTGGACCAAGAGTACAATGTCCATCCAGTGGGCAGCAGTGGCTTTCCAGAAAAATTGATGGTAGGAAGAAAATATGGAAGGAAGTTAAATACGGAAGCTAGAAATCAATCGTTTATCTCTGCTAGTTCCTCCTCTAGACTGTTGGCAGGGCACCCCACTCCCTTTCTGTGCCTCTTCCCTGGGAATGCACATCCCAGAACCCCTCGCCAGAGCATTTCCAAATTAGGTAGGAAGTAGGGGGGAATCAGCCATGATTCCATGGGCCCTGTCACAGGAATGTACAGAGATGGAGCTTTTAAAGAACCCATAGAGACCTTACCTGGCCAGGGTCCTAAAGAGAATGCTGGTTTTTGTTGGTTTATTTGTTTGTTTGTTTGTTTTTTTAATGGAGGTAAATAACAAGAGAAACACTAAAGGAAAATTGGAAGGGGTCCCAAAGGGCAGTGGGAATCGAGTGTAGGGTGTGACTTCTTTTTATAGGTACTATAGTAATTATTTGACCTTTACATATATTGCATACATTATTTAGACAAAATTTAAATGAAGTTAATAAAAAATAAAAGCAGAGGAATTCGAGATACAGCATGCACATTCCATAACCCCATGGAATTAGCAGGGCAGGTATTACTATCCTGATTTTCCAAGTGAAGGGGCTGAAGGGATCAATTCTAAAGCTGAATACATATGGAGGGAAAGCTATTGCATTGAAGAAGGGGAAATATATTGGGTTTAGCTGGTAAAAGTAGAAGGAATTATCACTAAATTAATGGGAGGTACTGGCATAAATTCACAAATACAGGAAGTGCCACAGTGTTTAAACTCTTACAGCTCCCAGTATGAGCCAAGAACAGTGTTGAACACCAACAGTTCTAACTGAGTTGAAAATCTTGGCTAAGAAGTAACAATGCCAGTATTTCTCCTTATTGCCTGAGCTATGTGCACCCTCCTTTTTTACTGATATAATAAAAAATACAAATGAAGTTAGTAATTATCAGGTACAGTGTAGCACATGGCCTAATTAACTCCACCTTGGAGGAAGTATTGGAATGGAATTTGCAGGATTGGAATGTATGTGCAGTTGACAAAGGATGGGATCATAAGGAGATAACTGCACTGTAAACAAAGGTGAGCTGCAGATTCTCTGTTCATGCTGACTGGTTTCATCTCTTTCTGATATCATTGAAGTATGTGTATGAGTTAGTGATTCTTCAGTCCCTTCCCAGTTCCACCTGAAGTGATTACTTCAGGGAAGGAAACTCCGAGACAGGTAGATGGCAAAGCTCATAATCCACACCCCATGGCTTTGGAAACTGATTTGGGTAACTAGGAATTATCACAACTGCCTTTCTTAATTACTCTCCCCACTTCTTGCCACTATCAAGAAGTATACAAGCTACTCAAATGGGTGTGTGGATAGGAGATAGGAAGTGCCAACAAGAAAGTAGGTTGTAAAAACCTATGTTTGGATAGCACATCTACCTCTCATCAGATGGTTGACATCAACAACTTCCTTAGGCCCTCAGCTTCCTCTTCTGTCAACAAATATTTTGGGGATTGCAGTGGTTAATTTTATGTGTCAACTTGACTGGATTGTGGGGTACCCAGATACGAGGTTAAATATTCTGGGTGTGGCTGTGAGGATGTTTCTGGATGAGATTAACATTTGAATTGGTAGATTGAGTAAAGCCAATTGCCCTCACAGATGTAATAGGTCTCGTCTAATCACTTGAAGGCCTGAATGGAACAAAAAGTTTGAGTAAAGAACTTGCTCCCTCTCTGCCTGATTGTCTTCAAGCTGGGACACTGATCTTCTCCTGCCTTCAAATTTGGACTTTTACTGGAACTTACATGGTTCGTTGACTCTCCATGTCTTCACCTTGCTGAATGTAGATCTTGGAACTTCTTAGCCTCCATAATCATGTGAGCCAACTCCATATGTATCTCCTGTTGTTTCTGTTTTTCTGGAGAAACATGACCAATATAAGGATAATAACACCTTTCTTATTTGGATTTCTAAGAAAGGTTTTATTTAGCACAGTACCTGGCCAAATGAAAGCATATGGACAAGAAGGTCTTTTCATTATAACAATCTGCTTGGAAAAAATATGAAGAGAAAAACCCAGAAGTGTAAATGGGTGTTCATTACTCTTTGGGAAAAGGCAGTAGAAGGTAGTACATTAGGATATAAACACTGAAGTTAGGAATAGACCCTGCTCCCTTGTAATAGCTGTAAGATTTTGGACAAATTAACCTAACTTTACATCATCTCAGTTTCTTCCTATACAGAATGGAGTCAATAACTTGGCAGGCCAGATGTACCATCTTAAACATGACAGAAAACAATGGTGCTGTCCCATTTCAAATAGTACATGTGGCTAGCCTACTGACGCTTTGAATTTAGCCCAACGAGATGAGGCTGACCATACATACTGTTTGAAACAGGACAGTACCATTGTTTTCTGTCCCATTTTAAATGGCACAACTGGTCAACCTATTAATAACACTTTTTTGTAAGCCTGTTTTGAGGATAATATGTAAAAACATAGACAACCCCTTACTCAGTAAATGGTGGCTATTATTGTTACAGGTCAAATGATTACCAAAGACCACTTCAATGGTTAGTGACAGTGCTGCACTAATTCAAGCCACCTCTGACTGTTCAGCCCCAGGACCTCCCACTTCACCAACTCTCCCGTGGCGGGAAAGCCATTCCCTGGTTTTGCTGGGTGGGAAATAATTTACTGGTGCTGCTGGAAAGAGAATGCGCCCCATTCTACATGAACCTTCCTTAACCGGACACTTTTAATGAGAGAAGGGAAGCTTCATTTGACACAAACAGTTTCTTTCACTGCTAACCACTGAAGTAAGGCTGTCCCCTAAAGAAAGCCTGTGATTTTATGTCTTGGGCTCTTTTTAATTAAAGCTGTGAATGGCTAATGACCAGCCCACCAGGAGTGAGAGTTAGTGGGAGCAGGGTACAGGGAAGCTCATATGGAGTAATCGGACAATAGCTGCACAAACTATTGAATACCTGGCATCCAAGATCATTATTTATAATTGCTCAAAATGATTTTTTGGACTTGGTGTATATGTATTGGGCACACACCCACAAAATGCCTTCATTCATCTGAGGCAGCAATGAGTCCCTGCCCTTTTCGAATGGGAAGTGCCTTTCAAGGCTGCATAACCCAAGAAACCTGAACTTCTGCAGGTCAGCAACCAACAACGATAATTTGTTTCTGGATAAAACCCTGGATCTGTCATCTTGCTCAGAGTATTGCACATTTCCTGGAATATAGGACACAGCTTATCACAATTCAGTGCCGTTTTTCAGAGTGTAGATTTGATGTCCTGATACAATTCCACTATTCCACTTTCGATTATAAAAGGGTCCCCTGATGCCTTGCCTATGGGTAGATGAGTGCTTTGAAAACTCTGGAAGCATTTTAAATGATTTTTATCTTTTCTCATGTCTTTGTTCTTATTTTATAAAAATAAATTCATCCTTTTTTTTCCATTTAATGCAATAAAGTAACTAGACTTGTGGTTCTTAATTTCCTTGCACCCAAGGTTGGGGGAGGTGGGGTTCACAGATTCCTTAAACCCTACTGCCACACATGCACACAGGCACACATATTTTTATATTGGATTTTGAAGGAATTCATGTTCTAAAAATCATTGATTTGAATAAGGAATAAAAATGCACTAAAGAGTAATATGTTTAGGGAGGTATAAGGAAGGGTCAGGGAGGGAAAAATCCTTCCCCCAATCCTCCTTGGTTCTTTAGGCTGGTCTAATTAAATGTACATAAGACAGTTTAACAGGAGAAAGAAAAACAATTTAATTTGAACATACAGAAGTGTCAGAGAAACAGGACCTAAAGAAATGACCAAAGGAGATGAAAGATGATGGAGTGGATAAACGCTGTGCTTGCCTCCCCCTGTGACCACTTTAACATCACAACTGAATGATAGAGCCATCAACCTGGAGAACCATCTGAGGTCTAGCTGAACAGAAGTTCTAGAACCAAGAATATAAGGAAGAAGCCACGTTGAGACTGGTAGGAGGAATGGAGATGCAAAACAGGGCTGTCCCCACCTGCGTGCAGCAGTTGAGAATTGGGAGGGGATCTCAGCCAAAGAGCCCCCCAGGAGCAGTGAGAAACCCCAGCCCCACAAGAGGTTTTCTAGTCCAGGGTACTGGTGCCAGGAAAATAAGCCCCCACATCTTTTTGTGAAAAACAAGAGTTCTGCCTGCCAGGTTGTGATGGAGGGCTGAGAGAAACCAGCCATCCTCTTAAAGGACCTGGCAACAGACTCACTTGTAGGTACTTACTTTGGGTTCCAGGAGAGGTACGGTGAATCCGAGGCATCCGAGTGACTGAGGTGTGTGGTTTCAGGGTGAGTACTGAAAAGACAGTCACCACTTTTCCTGTGTGGAACCCTCCTGCTGGGCAGCCGGCAGCCTGGCACCATCTTTCCTGTGTTGAGTCCTCCCTCATGTGGCCAAAGCTGAATCTGTATTGGCCTGGTGAACTCTGCTAGTTTCACCCTGGTGACTCCTTGGGACTCTGCCCTACTTAACTGATGCAACCCTGGAGGCACTTTCTTGGCAAGCAGCCAGCCCTTCTCAGGCTGCACTCTTTATTGAACAACTCTTGGGGGTTTGTGGGCCCCAGGTGGGCAGCAGCTGGCCTCAGTGTGCTCTGAGAGTTTTGCTGAATAGTTCCAGGCTTAACATTGGTACCAAACCAGAATCGACATTAACCTGGTGAATGTCCCACCCTGGTGACTCCCTGAGACCCTACCTTATACAACTCCCCTATCACATGAGGCTCTATCAGCGGCTGAGCCTAATGGAAGCAAGCAGTCAGCTTCCGGCCTTGGGGTATCCTGGGCTTTTTGCACAGCTACCCCAGACTCGATACTGCCCTGGGTTTGCAGTGTAGCCTATCCCATGTGTCTCCAGGTCCAGACAGGCAGCGACCAACATTGGATCACTTTGTAGCTCCTACCACATAGTTCCCTGTCAGTCACAGGCAGTGGCTGACCTGGGCCTGCACTGAAGCCCCTCCAAAGAGGCCCCAAAACCAACATACCCAGAGGTCAGCTTAAAACCACAGCAGAGCACCACCCAATTAGCTCCGCAAGCAGCACACCCAGAGTGGGTGGGATAAGCTCCCCACACAGTAGCCCATAAGCTGTGACATGGCCACACCTTACAGCCAATCAGCCTGAGAGTCAATGTCACCCACAAATGTGCCAATAGCAATCACGGCTCAACTATAACTGGAGAGCATAACCCACACAAGGGACATTCCTGCAGCACCTGGGAGACTACGCCACTGGGCCCCAGAGGGCACCTACTACATAAGACCATTCATCCAAGCTTTGGAGACATAGCAGATCTCCCTAATAAATAGAAACAAACACAGAGAGGCAGCCAAAATGAAGAAACAAAGAAATATATCTCAAATGAAAGAACAGGAAAAAAGTGCAGAAAAAGATCCAAACAAGATTGAGGCAAGCAACCTACCAGATACAGAGTTCAAAACAATGGTTATAAGGATACTCAAGGAACTTAGTGAGAACTTCAACAAAGATACAGCAGCATAAAAAATGACATAGAAACCATAAAAAGAACCAGTCAGAAATGAAGAATACAATAACTGCACTAGAAGGAATCACCAGCAGACCAGATAAAGCAGAACAAGTGGGAAATTTATAAAATAAGGTAACAATAAAGACCCAATTTGACAAGCAAAAAGAAAAAGAACTTTAAAAAATTAGGGTCCTTTAAGAACTACTTATGACCCAGCAATTCCCTTTTGGGTATTTATCCAAAGAAATCCAAAACAATAATTTGAAAAGATATATATACCTCTATGTTAACTGCAGCACTATTTACAATAGCCAAGATACTGAAGCAACTCAAGTGCCTGTCTTTATCCAGATGACTGGATAAAGAAGAGGTGGTACATATACATAATGGAATATTACTCTGCCATAAGAAATGAAATTGTACCATTTGCAACAACATTATGGATCTAGCGGGCATTATGCTAAGTGAAATAATGTCAGACTGAGAGAGACAAATACCATATGATTTCACTCATATATGGAATCTAAAGAACAGAATAAATGAACAAAGAAAACAGAAACAGACTCATAAATACAGAGAACAAACTGATGGGTGACAGAGGAGAGGAGAGAAAAAGGTGAGGTACTTAAGAAATGCAAATCGATAGTTACAAAATAGTCACAGGATGTAAAGTACAGCATAGAGAATATAGTTAGTAACATTGCAACAACTACAATGACAGGTGGGGGATCACTGCATAAATTATATATATGTCTAACCACTATGCTGTATACCTGAAGCTAATATAAAACAATATTGTATGTCAACTGTAACTCAAAAAATAAATAATTTTTTTAAAGAAATGATCAAAGCAGGAAGCTTTTATACTTTTTAGACAAAACAATACAATATATTCATGAGGAATTGTCAGGACAAAGAAATTTAGGCTTGGGCACTCTTCATTAGTGAAGAATGGAAGCAGAATTTGGGCTTAGGGTAGTGAATTAGTAAAGAAGTAACAAGGTTTGCTTATACAGGCATCTCAGCTTTGAATTCCCTCTCTCTAGTGATAAAAGTGTATCTCTATCTCCTGGTACAGGAAGGATGCCCTTCACCTGGGAAATTTATTTCCTGGTTTCAGGGAAACAGAGAGAGGAGGGTTAGAGTGTTCTTGTGCTGTTTCTCAAGCAAAATAATCAATACGCCACTGGTGTATTCTGGGGCAGTCTGCCCTGAGCTCCAACAGAGGCTTCCTGGGAAGATGACTGAATCCTGGTATGCGTGTTCATGACCCAGCTTCTTGAAAAGTCCATTAAAAGTTCTAGGTGTAGGTTTTAGAAGCAAGGAGAATTGGATGGAAAGAAGAGAAAAGGGAGGGACAGGGAGAGAGATGGAGGGGGAGGAAGGTAGGTAAGCAGAGACAATCAGGGAAGTTCAACAAATACTGCTCATTATCTCCTCTACAGCAGGCACGGTGCTAAGAACAGGCCATGCAGAAAAACATAAATGTTGTTTTGTCTGGAAGGGGTTCACAGAATAGAAGGGGAGCAAACATTCAACCTTTTAGCTCTGTAGGGGGATGTACAACGTACTTGGAGAGGACAGTGGGGGACATTCAGGAGGAACTTCAAAGCAGAGGAGATATTTCAGTTGGGCCTGAAGTATGACAATGATCAGCAGGCCATGAGAGTCTAAATATTTTTAGACCTCTTGAATGCCTGCGGATTTGTGCTGGCAGCATGACTAATGTCATTATTTGCAACAACTACTTCAACTGGAATCATTCCAAATATATATTAGGCATCGGCTCTGAGGAAGGGGCTGAGGGGATGGGGTCCTTTCATATGAGGGCGTGTGACCTGCTTCAGGGAAGGTCAGAGAGTCTTTCTGGGTCCTGACTTTTCTCAAATTCCTTCAGTTTAAAATAGTATTCCACAGGTGCAGTATTTTGGGGTGCCCCATCTTCTACAGTGTTTTATTACACCTCACATGGTTCCCTGTTCTCAGTCCATGGTTCGATTTCCTTGTAAGACAAGGAACTGAACCCTTAATGTCATTAGGAGGGCAGCTAAGCAAGATGGAATAAGAAATACTTGCCCCACTTCTTTCAGAGATGTGTTCACTCATCTGTCATTCTGCATGTATTTATTGAGAGCCTAGGCTAAGCTAGCCACAGTTCTAGGACCTGAGGATGGAGCAGAGTGGGGACAAATAGGGAAAGCCCTGCCTCATAGATCTTACATGCCAGCTGGGGGAGGGGCACTAAAAACAGAATGAGTTAAAATATGAAGGGCTGTCCGGAAAATATCCAGCCATAAATGCCTGTATTTTTCATGTTACACGGCTAGATGCTTTCCGGACAGCCCTCGTATAATATGCCAGCCGGATAAAGACAAATAATGAAGAAAAATAAAGCAAAGAAGGCACAAAAGGAATGCTGAGGTGGGGGAGGGTGGCAATTTTTAAAGAAGTTGTCAGGAAAGGCCTCAGTGACAAAGTGGCATTACAGCAAGCGGCAAAGATCCTAAGAACAGACTGCACGAGTCCACAAATCCCTTCTCTGCCTCAAGGGAGATGTGTCTTTGAGAAGGCCTTTTATTGGTGCTAAAATATATAAACATAAAATTTACCATTTTAACCAATTTTAAATGTACAATTCTGTGGCATTATTGACATTCACAATGTTGTGCAAACATCACCACTACCTATTCCCAAATCATTTTTATTATCCCAAACAGAAATGCTGTAACTATTAATCAATTAAACAGTAACTCCCCATTCCTGCCCCATGCCCAGCCCCTGCTACCTTCTAATCTACTTTATGTCTCTATGAGCCTGCCTATTCTAGATCTTTCATGTAAATGTAATCGTACGATGTTTGTCCTTTTATGTCTGACTTATTTCACTTAGCATGGTTTTCAAAGTTCATCCATGTTATAGCTTGTATCAGAATTTCCTTGCTTTTTATGGCTGGATAATATTCCATTGTATGTATATGCCACATTTTGACACCCACTAAACTGTTGATGGACACTTGGGTTGTTTCCATGTTGGGGCTATTGTGAATAATGTTGCAATGAACACTGGTGTACAAGTATCTGTGTAAGTCTCTGTTTTCAATTCTTCTGAGTTTATATATGGGAGTGGAATTGCTGAATTCTATATTTAGTTTTTTGAGAAACCATGAAACTATTTTCCCCAGCAGCTGTGCCTTGTACATTCCCACCAGCAATGTACAAAGGTTCCATATTTTCTACATCCTCGCCAAGACTTTAGTTTAGTTTAGTTTTCTTTGTTTCTCTTTTTAATTATAGACATCCTAGTAGGTATGAAGTGGTATCTTATTGTGGTATTGATCTGCATTTCCCTAATGACTAATAATATTGAGCTTCTTTTCATGTGCTTATTGGCCAGTTGTATATCTTCTTCAGAGAAGTGTCTATTTAAGCCCTTTGTCCATTTTTTAATTGTGTTGTTTGTCTTCTTACTGTTGAGTTTTAGATCTTTATATATCCTGGATATTAAATTTTTGTTAGATTTATGATTTCCAAATATTTTGTTTGGAGAGGGTTTTTTCATAAAAATTATATTACAAAAGGTTAAGGTGTTAGGCAAAATAAAGTGAAAGAAGTAGAGAGCAAACTATTCTTTGAGAAATTAGGTGGTAGAAAAAGGAGATAAGTAGAAAAGATTTAGTTTATAAAGCTCTGAGATAGTTGAGTATAGAAGGTAGAAAAGGAAGGAAAAAGACATTGAAAATTGATGAATTCAAGGAGGGGGTCACTGACAGGGGGAGGTTCCAGAGAAGGGTATGGGTACAGGTTATAGAAGGATACAGCTGAAAACAGGAGTCTTGGAAAGGAGTAATAGTGGTGAGTGACCTCTCTTTTTCTGATTTAAGAAGGAAAGAGATAAGGCCAGGCACCATGTCCTTCCTGTTACTTTCATGAATGTGGGAAGTCACTGTCCTCTAGAGTTTATCATTTCTCCCCCATAAATTCCATATGCTTAATGAACAGTTATTTACCTTTAAAACAGCATCAAAGGGTGTAGCCATGAAGCCTATGCCTGTGCACTACAGCATGAGTGAAATGTCTTCTAAAAGCCCCAAGATTTTCTGAGCCTCCAAACTTCTAGGCCAAAAGATTTTGCAAAGAGCTGCCTCCCATCGTTCCGTGTTCACGGTGGTGATGATGGAACGTTTACTGTGATAAACCTATCACCGTAATTGTGTGTTTATTCATGCTGTACTCAAGTTTATGTGCTGAATATCCATGTTCTAAGACACAGAGCAAAAAGAACTGGACCAGTTGTTCCTGGAAAAGCAGCTCGTGTTGCCTCTGCTCCTGCCCAGTTTTAGAGTCTAAGACTTTTCACTACAGGAGAAGACCTGAGAAGTCCTGCAGAAACCAACTTAACTCGGTTAACCTAGGTGTTAAAAATACTCATCTGAACACAAAACACTTTATGTTTACATCCATTAATCTCCCAAGGTTAACTGGAATTCCAGAAAATACACTTTGGGAAATGTGGACCACGATGGACAATTCCTTCTCATTGGTTTTATCTCACAGATCTCAGAAGACAGCTTCAGCTCCACCAATGTTTTCTTGCTCTCTCCACAGTTCTTTGCTCTTCACTTTTCGCTAGGAAGCATTTACAGTGGCATTTCCACAAATGGCATTCTACAGAACTGAGTCTCATACAGAAAACTGAAATATAATGAGATACATGTATACCCACATACACGCACTATGCACATGCAGACACACACATATTATTGTCATTACTGGCTCAATGTCTTTCTACTGTTCCAAACTCTGACACCTGTATGGCAGCTTCATGGGCACCATTCCATCACATGAGGTTTTTAAGCAGGGATAAGTCAGTGGGGGTGTGGAAATGTGCCCCAGGGATGTGGAGACGGCTGCAAATTAAACCCCATATGAACACACAGCCTGACAGCAAGGTGGTGTGGCAGCAGGCTTCCAGTGGCCATATGTAATTATAGAGAAAGGGGCAGTTGATTTATAATGAGCTGGTTTGACAAGCCTATAGCTTCTTTCCTGATGTTGTGATCATGAGCTCCTACTGTAATTATAATAAAGTGATTCTGTAAACAGTATTACCATGTATTAAACATATGTGATAGCGTCAGTTAGACACTGTAATAACAACGGAATGTTAACAAGCACAAACGTTTTTGTGTTCCACAAAGCATAGCACAAAAGTTCTTTAAGCACTTTTCCTTTCAAAGGATGCCACCAAGTCTGGAACGTAAGATTCACATCAGACAAACAACCAAACAAGGAACAATACACCAGGAAAAAGAAACTCTACAAAGTATGAGCCTGAATTCCAATTTTTAAGGGAACATATTGGGTTTCTTTTCCTCAGAATGACAATATTATTTAGGTGCGAAAATTGAAATTTAGTCTAAGAAGAAAAGTACACCTGATGAAAAAGAAGTTCTAGTTGAGATATTCAAAGAACAGGGAGAATCAGGTCAATATGAATGGCAGGCATCTAGTAGAAGACATGGCAAGGGTCCTACTGTTGCCAAGATAATCGACCTTCCTAAGGGTCAAGGTAAATAGAAATGATGGAAGAGAGTAATCTCATTAAGGAAGCAAGATATAAAAAACAGTCATGTGCATCTGTACTAAAATATATAGAACTGATTGGAAATTAAAGGATCAGAACTTGAGAAGCCTGTTTGGGGCATATATATTTGACTTATTTGTACTGAGTAGTGAGAAAAAACATGCACTGATCATTAGGAGACCTTAGTTATAAACTATTTAGGGTAGATTAACTCCTGTAACAAACAAATGGAAGTGGATTAGCATAATAAAAGTTTATTTCTTATAAATATCACAGACCACTGGGCTGTATATCACCAAGGCACTCAGGGACCTCAGTCTCATTTATGTTGCTTTTAAATTATATATATATAATTTATATATATATAATTTATATATATATATAAATTATATATATATATATATATATATATATATATATATATATATATATAGAGAGAGAGAGAGAGAGAGAGAGAGAAGCTATGAGTATTAAGTAATATGAATTATATGAAAAATTTAGCATAGTGTCTGGCATAGAATAAGCCCCCATTAAAAGTTAACTGTATTATAAAATAGATTTCAGATTTAAAAGTTTAAGATTTTATTTTTCTTAAACTAGTAATTAGCAAGTAAGCCCATAGCTATTATCATCAGAGAAGGAAAAGGTCCCAAGACTAGCAAACATTTGACCTCTGTGTCACTACTCTCTTCTCTCATAAACATGGTAGCCAATGCTAACTGATAACCACACCTCCACCTTTAAACTTAGCAAGTCCTCAGGGTTCTTATCAACCTGGCATTAGAATTGGCATGAATGATGCAAACTATCTGCCACCATGAATTAACTTTTATCCTAATAAGAAGTGAGATCGAAAGCTCTGAGACCAGTTTCACCATACAGGTAATAGGCTTAGATACAAGAAAGGTCTTGATTTCCAAACTGAAGTCAGCACTGCCCAGAGTGGAGAAGAATGGGAAGTAATATCTAGTTGTATGGTAAGGGTGCACGGTAAACCTTAAAAGGGAAAAGAGAATGAGGATAACTAAAGCTGATACAGGGTGTTAATGACCAACTGAATCCCCAAATCAGAAGCAAAATTAAATAAAATCAGGGTTGATGAAAAGTTATACGATTTGTGTGTAAGAGGTTTCAGGTAGATCTCTGAATGCTATTTGGGGCTGTGACTAACTCAGGAATCCCGGTGGGCTCTCACAATTCAGAGGTGCTGCAACTGTATGTGTTTGCAGAAAAGGCAGGCAGAGTTCCATTCTCTGAGACTATAGCCAAAAATACAAGGGAAGGAACTGGCTCATGCTTAGGCAGAAGCTGATGATCGAGGAAAAAAATTTTAATAATAGGAATCACAAAAATATGCTTAAAACTCTATGGAAAGAAACCCAGAAATCAAAGGCCTGTTTCATAATAGCAACAGACAGAAATGAAAGAATTCTGAAGAGAAAACCTGCAGGGGAACAGCAAGTGACAAAAAGTCAGAGAAAAGTTATAGAACGCCAGACAGTCCTCACAAGCCAAAGACTCAGCACAAGAGGAAAAATTGCAAACTTCCTGCAAGTTGGAAATGGTGCAGGGAACCTGTGAAAATTAGGGCAAATGAATCTTAACTGAACTTTGCCAAGTCAGGAATATAAATTCCATTTTAGATTAGGACAGGCCTGCAGCTGAATAGTCAGTCTGTGACTCACGGGGAGAGGCTGCCCATATATGATGTCTTTTCCAGGCTGCGCTCTCTCACCCCTAGTTCCTCCTTTAACCCTAAAAATCTTCTTTCCACTCTGATAATACCTCACTGACTGCCACCCTTCTTCCATGCAACTTAAATGGAGAGGAACACAGTGCCAGCAGTCAGACGGCCCAGGGCTCCACTAACGTTAGCGCTATCTTCTCCTTTCTACCACTATTTCCTTACTTGCTAAGTAGGAATAATAATACATCTATTCAAAAGCTATGACAAGAACAAAATAAGAAAAGCCATGTAAAGCATTTACCACTGTGCCTCATGCTAACAGATTCTTAATCATGACTAGTTATTTTTACTAAAAAGCAAAAGACTTCCATTCTCAAGTTCTTGTATAGATTGGTGACCTAAATATTTATTTGAATGCTTTGCACAGCATTGAAAAAATAAATTGGAAAATATGTCTCTGGTCATGAAAGAACAACAGTATCCAAACACATGCTCCCACCATAAAAAAACTAGAAAACCAGACAAAACATATAAATACCTGCTTTGCAACATCGGCGCACAGGCAGCGCAGGACTGTAATCCTTGATAAAGGAAAACAACAGAGGTGAGACATCACTACAGAAGCTGCAGATATTAAAAGAATAAAAAATTATCAGGGAATATTTTAAACAAATTTATGCCAATAAAGTTGACATTCTTGATAAAATGGATACATTATTTGAAAAAACAAATTAAAAAAGAGATGTAAGAAGAAATATAAACTTTAATGATCCTATGTCAATTTTAAAAATTGAATTCATCTTCAAATTTTTTCTCAAAACGTAACTCTATCAATTCTTGATGAATGTAGTGATAGTGTGTGTGTGTGTGTGTGTGTGTGTGTGTGTGTGTAGAGTAGACTTTAATTCTAAGAAAGCATGGGGAATATTAGGAGTTGGGGCAGGAAAGAAGGTAAAAAAGGAATATAAATATTTATTGAAAAGTTATTATAGGATAAGACTTTTAGAGATGTTTTGTTCATTTAATCCTCATGGCAATGCTGTGGCAATAAGCTGTATTTTGCACATTTTTACAAAAGAGAAATCTGAGGCTCAGAGAAATTAAGTGACGTAGTTAGTAGTAGTTCTTGGTACTCAGTGACACAACCAAAATTCTAACACAGGTGTGGCATGTCACCAGCACTTGACTGCAGCCTCTTTCTGTCATGTCCCACTAAATTGTAGCTTAGGTAGATCTTCTAATAACATAGAATAAGGTGTTTGTTAGATGGTAGGCACTGTTCCAAGTACCTTACATATGGTAATTCCTTTCACCTGAACAACAACTCAGTGAGATAGGCCCTATATTATCACCATTTTACATATGAGGAAACTGAGGCACCAAAATATTCAATAAGTTGCCCAAGATTAAAATAGTAATTAGTTAAAGGTCCAGAATTTGACACACGCTGACTGAATGCAGAGCTGCAGCCTTACACTACTGTACTGTACTACATCAGTTCACAAGTTGCCAGGCTCACACGTACCCCACCTACCCCTAAATTCACATTCCCAGGCTCACACGTACCCCACCTCCCCTAGATTCACATTCCCAGGCTCACACGTACCCCACCTACCCCTAGATTCACATTCCCAGGCTCACACGTACCCCACCTCCCCTAGATTCACATTCCCAGGCTCACACGTACCCCACCTACCCCTAGATTCACGTTCCCAGGCTCACACGTACCCCACCTACCCCTAGATTCACTTTCCCATGCGGAATTCCTGCTCATCTGCTCTCTGATTAGCAGCACTTGGAAGACCAGCCAAACTTAGACTATTACGTCAGTTAAATCTTTCCCAGCTTATATTTCTTCCTCAAACTTTTCATAGCTTGGGTAAGTACTGAAATAACAGGCACTAGATTCGCGCTTTTCACCCTTTGGAAAACACATTTCCAGGTCCACGTGCCAGCACACATACCTTCTCAGCCCTAGCTGTGATGAGAATTGAGTTTAATTTTTTTTATGAAAAGTGAGTTTCACACATCTAGCTGATCTCCATGGGTTGCTTTTGGTTCTGTTTTTATTTTTGCTTTTTAAAATAGGAAAAATAGAAATTGGAAAGTTGTCCAAAAATCTATCAATTATTTACACAGCATCTGTGCAGATGCCTTTTCCCAGTTGCTGCTAAAAGACCAAACGCTTTACCTGTGGCAACTCCCTGCTTTGTGACCTCTGCAGAGGAAAATTGGCCAATATGAAACGTGTCATGAGCATCAGGTTTCCCCTTCTGGTTTACATGGTTGAGAGGAGGATTTTTTAAAGACTCCTTTTACTTACTTTTCTCCTATGGAGATGATAAAATTTATTTAATCGGTAAATTTGGAAAGAATAACTGGATCAAATTCTGTTCCTCTTTTATATTGCCTTGAACCGCCTTCATGGGTAAGAGAAGAAACTAACCTCAAATTTGCGTGGCTGGTTCTTACCTCAAAAGCCACCCCCCACCCCCCCCAGGACTTCAAGCTGACTAGATTTATTAATTACGTTAGAAGTAAAATCTTCTTGGGAGAAAGTTCTCTCAGGCCTAAGCAATTCCGTGGCAGGAATCGGTGGTGGACACAGCAGCATAAAACCAAACTATCTGAACAAGGTTGTGTGGAGGTCAAAATCCTGAACAGATTTCACAGTGACGGAGCTGCCACCATCCAAACTTCCAAACATTGCTAGAGGGTAAGAATATCTCAAGAGACATTCTCTGACAACAGAGCCAATCTGGAGGCTCACGCTCCATGTCCCACATGGCAAATGCAGAGTGTCAGAATTAAGCTCTTGTGGGATCATGTATGCCAATTGTGGTTAAGTTCGTGGGTTGTGACCTTGGGATAACTGGCATTTAGTCATGGACGTTTTGGAAAGGTGAAAACGTCTCTTCTCAAAGACCATTAAAGTCTCTGGTACCAGCTTTACTAGTGCTACTTAAGGTAATGCAGGAGGCCTGCTGTACGTTGGGTGTTTTGTTTGTTTTTCTGTTCAAGGTTTGAACAATTTGAGAAAAATAAAAGAGACAGAGAATGAAAATAGTGCCAGAGGCTAAGTTGGAGTGACTAGCCAGTTCGGGAAGCCGAGTGAACTTAAAGGACTACTGAATTTTCAGAATTCTGAAATTCAGTAGTCCTTTAAGTTCACTTGGGCCACACCAGTGCTGGGCCCAGGAGGCCTGCCTGTCCCCTGTCTTGCAGCAGCAACGGAGAAGGCACATTAAAAGTATGTCCCTGGTGGGTAACTCCTCTCCAGAGAAGAGCATGTTCACTTACTATTCCTCCCCAATGAAAAGGTGGAGACGTCAGAGAAACGTTGCCTTCCTCATGGGAATCAAGAATGGGAAAATGGCATTTCCACGTAGCAAAGTCCAAAATCGTCCAATTTTCTCATTTCCCATTTCAGATTAATCTGTAAAACATTTTACTGTAAATGTTGGCAAGGAACTTGGTTCTTATACCACAGTGTGATAATCTTGCCATTCCTGTGGTTGCACAGTGTAGGGTTTTAGCACTAGCACCACCGTAAGATGAGATCTTGCTTTTCCATGGCTTACCACCACCAACGTGGACATCACTTTCGATTGTTAATCTGTCAGTGAGACCGTTTCAGATCGTCATGCCACAAAAAGTGAAAACTACTTTCTCCTATTTAATAGTTGGGTAACCACAATTTTTAAATTAGCCTTCAAATCCAGGGATATGAGCAAGGAAGTAAACACATTACTTCTGTCCCTTGTCACTTGGAAGAGGGATTTCCAGGTTGTCTTGTTCCCCCTCATATTTGTCTATATTTTCCATATATATTAATTTCTACTTCAATAATATACATTACTCTGCCTTCTCAACCCTACAAGTTTCCTTCCACAAGTAGATTTATTCTATTAAAATATTTTTCTTGATCTATTTTATTTTTTTATTAAATTTATTGGAGTGGCACTGGTTAGCAAAATTATATAGGTTCCAGGTGTACCATTCTTCATCGTCTGTGTGTGGCATTGTGTTCTCACCACCCAGAGTCACTTCTCCTTCCATCACCACAGAGTTGACTCTTCCTGTACTGTGCTCTCACCGGTAAGTTGGTAAGATAAAATAAGCTAAAAGATTTTTTAAATGCAGTTGGTATAGTGGGGTTAACCTCAGTGGAGTGTGTGTGCGGAGCTGAAAACAAAGACTTCCGTTATTCTCCATTGGACTGATGGGCCAGTGACAGAAATGACCATTAGTTGATGTCCATTTGGACACATCAACCATCACACATGACACCTGCCATAGTATTTGCTAAACTGATTTGCCAACATTGAAAAGGTTAACCAATTTGATTACTTAAATTTTGTTCCGAAATTAGTTCTTTCAGGTTGTGCCATGTCAGTGGGGCTTGGGCGGATTAATGCATGAAAATCTGAATTTCAAAAACATGCCAATTTTCCTCAAGTTAGGAAAGACTTTGAAAGGATTTCTTTTTTAAAAAACTTTTCTTTAGGAGACATTAACTCTCAGTAAATGTTTGTCTTTAATTTTAACCTGAAACTAAGTTTGAAAAATTCCAGTCCCCATGGATTTTGTTTTTACAAAACTCATCAAAAAGGCTTACAGAAGACTGTACTGATAAAAAAAACAATGATGAAATTGCTACCTCAACTCTGGAGAGAGTCTGGGTGCTTTATTTATTATGATCCCATTTACCGACAAATCTCCAACTGGTTGAAATCCAATTTAAATAGATCCAGAAATCTCTACATGTTCCAGACCTAAAAAAATAAAGAAAGAAAGAAAGGGAGAAAGGGAAGGAAAGGGAAGGGAGAAAGGGAGAGAGTGGGAGAGAGAGAGTTGGAGAAGTCGTCCTAACTTTCTGAACAGCATTTACAACAAACTACAGTTAACCCTTGAACAACGTGGGTTAGGGGCCCCCGACTGTTCATGCAGTAGAAAATCCTCATATAACTTCAGTCAGCCCTCCATATCCACAGATTCCCAACCACCAGTTGACCTTTAAACAACTGGGGTCAATAGAAAAACATCCCTGTATAAGCAGACCAGCACAGTTCAAACCCGCGTTGTTTGAGGGCCCAGTAGAAAAAAGTCACTGAGCTGGAATTCTTTAGTTAGGTGGCTCTCATCAAGGGCTCAACCTAGATGTCACCAGCTACCTCAGTGCTTCCCTCTCCAACTACTGACATTCTCTCCTGAGCCCATACTTCTGCTCTGCTTCACCCTGGAAGAAAATGAGACCTATATACAACAACAAATACAAACCTTACCTTCCAACCACCACCTGCCTCTCTGCTGCTCTCCAGGTCATCATTTTTTCTTTCAGTGACCCCCTAGCACATTTCACCATCTCCTTAGGCCAGAGGTTAGATGGAAGAGAAGGGACTCAGTTTGTAAGGAGACCTTGGACTCATCTCTCCTCACCATGCTGCCACCTCCATAGGAAGCACATTGCCGACGGTGTCCTTGACCTGCAGGACTCAGCCTGGTTCAGTGGAATCAGCTGGGACATTAGCCCCAGGGAGGTTTGAGCTGAGATCCTAGCTCTTGCTTTTATTAGCTGTGCAGCCCAAACTGCAGTCAAGAACTTTCTTCCCAAGATGGGACTCTGACCCAGTGCCTGTGCTCCTAAGGAAAACTCTTCAGTGGTTCACCATTACTTTGAGGATAAAGGCCAAAAACAAACCTTGTATCCTGGACTGCAAGCTCTGCAAATTTTGGACCCTAATTCCCCCCTGAGCTTCTTCCAACACCACTGCCCACTTAATACTCAAAACCCCAGCCCGCTTGCATCTCCCTCACTCTGGTGAGCCCTTTTGCTTAAGTCCAGAGAAGGAACACCAACTTTTCCTGCAAAGGGCTGGATGGAACCATTTTTTCAGGCTCTGTGGGCAATGGTCTTTGTTGCAACCACTCACCTTTGCCATTGTGATACCAAAGCAGCCACTGATGATACACAGATGGATGGGCATGGCTATGTGCCAATAAAACCAGCAGATGGGAGGCTGGGGACAATGGATGGGGGTGCAGATTTGATCCAGGGGCCAGAGGTGGCTGGCCCCTGCTCTACACCTTCATTCTTGCTATATATTTTTTTCTGCCTGGAAACCTCTTACCTGCCCTCCATATGATCAAACAATTTTTAGATGTGTTTTTATCTCTCTGGCCTTGGTGTAGGTGCCACTTCCTCCAGGAATCTCCCCTTATGCCCAACTCCGGGTCATGGGCTCTCTCCCCATGAGCTTCCAATACACCCTGCACTGTCCCCACCAGTGGCTCCCCACTCTATAATATAACTGCCTATTTACATATATGTATTCCTCCCCAGACTGTAAGATTCACAGGACGGGGATCAGGTTTGCCCTGTTTATTTGTATCCAGTACCTGCACCTCGTAGGTATTCAATAAATAGTGGTTCTAATTCTCATTATCATCACAGTAGGATTAAATAGGCCACTTGGGTGAACCTGAAAACCTAGCAACGGTTCTATAAGAAAAATCAAACTGACAAACTCACAAAGGCAAAGTTTTCCCAAATCAGGGTTGCCTTGGGGTCTGCATGGAAATGATTTTAGCTGGTAAGCAGGGACAATTGCCTCAGCAGTCAGTGGTTCGCGGCCTTCATGCATGTTAGATTAGAATCACCAGGGACAGCTTTAAAACTTACTGATGCTTAGATCCTACCTTCAGAGGTTCTTACTTAATTGTTCTAGGGTGTAGCTGGGGTGAGAATCTTTCCAGTCTCCCCAGGTCTATTAGTTCCCTGGGATGGCCTCAACAAATTACCACAAATTGGGTGGCTTAGGGCAACAGAAACGTGTTATTTCAGAATTCTGAAATCAAATCGTGGGAAGACTGCTTCCTTACCTTTCCAGATTCCGGGGGGCACCAACATTCCTTGGCATCTTGGCGGGTGGCCATATCACTCCAGACTCTGCCTTCATCTTCCCATCACCTTCTCCTGTGTGTGTGTGATCCTCGATGTGGCTCTTACAAGCACATTTGCCCTTGGATTTAGGGCCCACCTGAATAACCCGGCATGATGTTATTTTAAGACCTTAACTTAATTCCATCTGCAAAGTCTTTTGTCCAAATAAGGTCACATTCACAGGTTCTAGGAATTAAAATAAGGACTTAAGTTTTGGGGGGCCGACATTCAGCACAAACACCAAGTACTGATTTACAGCCACTCTCTAAGTAATATGCACACATTTGTAGGTGGGTTCACACGTGTGCCCGGGCTCCGGTTGGAACTGACCACTCTATTAACCAGGGGACAATGACCATTTGGGGGCATTCGTTACCCTGATGAAAGAGGAATAAAGGTTAAGGATAGACAGTGAAGAAATGCCAGGCAAGGGAAACAGAGGGGATGCCATGCCTGGATTTGATAACCGACTCCCTTCTCTTCTTCGTTCATCACTACTCTTTCCTTCAGAATTTTTCTTCTCTGTGTAAGTGAGTTTCTGATACCCAGACTTTTTCTCTCTTTATTATTTTCTTTCTTCTTTCTTGGTTGAAGTCTTCGGTTTTAGATTGGATATGTGTAGTCCTGTGATCTCATAGTATTTCAAAGACAACCATGTCCTTCATTTGAGTGAGAGACTTTTAGACAAAACTGTGAAAAGGCTTTTCGGTGTGTTTTTTGGGGTAATTGAAGCATTCATCATGATGATAAAGGAAAGACTGCTTTTGTTTCTGAGCAGCTATGGGTAGAAAGTCAGATGTGTCCCCATATTCCTTGAAACCAGAGCTGCCTCAAGCTGTGTTTAAATCCTTTAAAAGCTAAAACAAAAACAAAAATAAAACAAAACAGGGAAAGAAATGAAATGTGTAATTCTCATGAAATTAGGGCTCCTTCCTATTTCTCTGTGTGCTGTTTACTTTTCAAAAGCCATTTTACTTTAGCTCGTATCAGAAATAGGAGGGCTGTCTAGAAACTATCCAGCCAGGTCATAGGCAAAATTAGAGGCACTGAGGGCTGGATTTTTTCTGGACAGCCCTCGTAAGTTTGAAATTCTCACAGTGATGATTACGTTCTGAAAGGAGACCACGAGGGTGGGGATAGAACGCCTTGTTACCGTCTGATTTTTGTCCTGTCTGCCCCCTTTCCAGCACCAAACATCATTAGACATTCCAACAAATGCAGTACAAACAGTACCCTCGTGGGAGTGCTTCATAACCTCCTCGAGGGGAAATGTCCTGTCCTTACTTATAATAACATAATAATGTGATTCTGACACAGGCAGCATGATTGTGGATTTTGTTTTGGCTGGACAAAAAATAGACACTGTTTTCTGTCTTTTCTTCTTTTTTCTTTTTTAGCAGCGAATGGAAGGCTGTTGGAGGCTGTTGTGATAAGAAGTAGTAGGGCGAGTATGCTCATTAATGCATTCTGTCGTCCGTCTGGCATGTGGGCTAATACTTCCTGGCTGCTGGCACCAACTCGCCTCTGCTATTTTGTTAGAGAAAAAAAGAAAACTCCCATTCTGCCCATTTTAACTTTATTGTCTCATTCTCATTCTAATCTCCAAATAAAAAGGGCAAAGTCCTTTCTGCTGATTCAAGACATTTTTGCAATTTGGAAAAAACTACCATTTCCCCCCCTTTTTTGATGAGATGATGAGCAATCCTGAAAGGCTAATTTAGGTAACTTTTCAGGTGTTCTTACTGAAACAAGAATTGCCAAAGAAATGCAAAAAATGCTAGTACTTATCGGAAATGCAAATGTGGCATTTGTTCAGCTTAATGTGAATAGCCTTGTCCAGGCAACAACAGAAGAGACAATTAGAATGCAGTCATGGTTCTAAAAATTCACCCTTTCTTCCAACTAAGATGACATTCTTTCAAAAGAAAAAGGAAAGAAAAAAAAAAAAGAAAAAGGGAAATATATGTGGTTTTGCTTCAGTTACCAACACAAAAAAATGCCAATTGGGTATGGGTTTTATTTTAACTAAAAAATATGTTATGGTGCAAGAATCATCAGAACAAAGTGTCAATAAAGGAATTTTATGTCCGTGCTGCCTTCATTATGGCTGGGTTTTAAGAGCAGTGGAACACAGGTCACCCAGTGTTAGGAGTGACTGTGAGTGTTAATCTCTACTGAGGTTTGTGGTGGAATAGCCATGTTTATTGCCTATCATTTTTCAATGATTTTATGCCATCATTTGGGAGAATAAAACAACTTTGTAGCAGGCATGCATGTAAATAAATTAAGCATTAAGAACTAGCAAGTTGTAATCATCTTTCTTCGAGAATGTACTAACAGTTGCAATCACTGAAATGGATGAGAAATTGCATTAAATTGTTCCAGTTACATAGCATACCAGCTGAAACGAGGCTCGGGGTGTCGGGGGATATCTGAAGGGAGAGAAGAATGCGGTTGTCTTCTGGGTGTACTTTAGACTACAGAACCACACTGGGCAAATAATGTATGGGTCACTTAACCTTCCAAAGTGAAAGTATCTATTATTGATGAACAAACAACAATGAATGAACTCTTCAGCCATGTATTACCATTTGCCTCATTTAATTCAAGTCTCCTAGGCTTGAGAACCACAGCATATATAAAACCAATTGTGCCTTTGTATCATAATGCCTCTTTCTCCAATGACCACTTTAATTATTCAGAGGATCCCTTTTAAAATTAAGATTGATTAGGAGTAACAGGAGAGAGTTTGATGAAGAGATGTGGATTTTTCCCCTTCTTTTTTTAGAAGGAAAATGGAAACGGTGTAGTACAGGGAAGCATTTACTTCACTTTTACTGAATTAATGGTTGGACATCAATGATGTAGATTTTTTAGCATCTTCTCCTAAATAAAAAAAAAAAATGGTGCCTTCCGAACTGTTCTTGATTTTCAATTGAATAGAGATGCATTTGGCTTCCCTGGATATGTGCTTTAGTCCAGAGGTATCTTTAACCTATCACCTGAATTTCTGATGCATGAGAGCCAGTTTATTTGGGGAGAAGTCTCAGTGCAGAGAGAAAAGTATAGGTTTTCATCATCACTAGACTCTGGTTCAAATCCTGGTTCTGCCACTTACAAAGCTGCTTGTCCTTAGGTTAATTTTGTTAACTCATCTGAGCCTTTTTTCCTCATAGATAAAATGGACATATTATGCTCACATCATACTGACTTCCTTGTACAATGTCTAGTAGAGTATTTGCACAATCAATGGGTGCTGGAGCTGTTAGCCTTACAATGCAGAAAACTGTTAGTCAAAAGGCTGTTCTTGTAACAACAGTATAGCATATGTATAACTAATGTTTATTGAGCTTCTACTATGTGCCAGGTACTCTGATGGGTGCTTTTGTGTATGTCATCTCATTTATTTCTTATAACATTCAAGGTATTTTGCATAATTCCCATTTTGCAGTGGGATAAAATGAAGCTTAGGGAGCTGGTGACTTACTTAGAGACCCTATAACTACTAGCTGCTAGGGCTGGAATTTGGATCCAGTTCTTCCAATTTCAGACTAGGGGCCTTTCTCCCTCCAAGGTTCCCTTAGCCTCACATGCCAGCCAAGTGAGGAGGTCTGAACTTAAGATTTGAAAAATGAAGCCTTATTTATGGCTCTGTTACTATGATTGCCACAGTAATTTATTATATTAGAGGATATAGAATTCTTCAGACACAAATAACAGAAATCCAAATTGTACTGGAGAATTGAACCGAATTCAAAAGGAGAGTTTTATACAGAAAGGGAAATTGTACAGAATCCAAAAAAAGAGAGAGTTTATTGACCCCAAAAATGGAAAAGTTCAGGAGAAACTGGTTTTAGGCAGAGGTGGATACAGGGGCTCCTGGCTGTGTTTCATCTCTTTGACTGTTGGCTCATATCTGCACATTCTCCCTTGGCTCCAATGGGTGGCAATATGGCTGCCAGCATTTCCATGCTAATACAGTGGAAATAAAGACCCTTTCTTCCCAACAGAAAAAGTTTCCAGAGTGAAGTCCCATTCAGCAATTTGGGTCCCATGCCCATTCCTGAACCAATCACCCTAACAAGGAGAGCTGACCAGAACTGGGTCACAGACACGCACGCTCCTGGAAGTAGTAGGAGTCTTCGTCAGCCCAGCAGCCTAAATGGAGATGGGGGCGAGAGCTCCCAGGAAAGTGTCTGGGAGGAGTGTGAGTGAACCAGGTTATGGAAAGAACATTGGGACCCATGTTTCATGACTACAAGCTCTGTGGACGCGAAACAACCAAGTGTCCGTTACGAACGAAGCTCTGGGGCCTACACACCGGACGAGTTCGGACGCTACCATTTCTTAGCTGTGTGACTTTGAGCAGGACACATCATCTCTCTGTACCTCAGTTTCTTCATCTGGAAAATGGCAGAACACGTAGAGTTTTGGGGAAGAGACTAAACAGGTTAAACCAGTATATATATGAGAATGTCTGGAAAGTATCCAGCCATGTAGGATGAAAACTAGTGGCACTTATGGCTGGATATTTTTCCAGACAGCCCTTATATGCACAGTGCTAGAAAAATTTTTGGCATATAATAAATGCTCATTAAACGTTAGCTACTGAGTAATATTTTAAAATTTTTGTACCTCAGCTTCCTTGAATTTAGCACAAGAATTTGCCTTCCTTTACTAACACACAGAATGAAAATAAGAACATCACACATGCACATTAAAAAAAAAACAGAAGGCATTTGGAACTGCTTTGTGGTGACGCCATTGTTACTGCACTTACAGGAATCCAATGCCCTTCCCATATGGCACCTCCTTCGAGTAAAATGTGTCCGATCAAACCTTTGAAGTAACCTTGTTAGAATCATACCATACTCGCCATTTTCCCGTGAACTGATCAAGCACAACTTTGCCGATGAATGCTTGGCTTTGACCGAGGAAAGGGGAGCCATTGCAAGTCATATCTCTCCTCTGCTCGAACCTTCTAGTTGCTTCTTATTATATGCAGAATAAAATGTAATGTCCTCACCATAGCCAAACGACCCAAAATAATCTGACCTCTGAACTTCCATTTCTCTTATCTCGTTGCCTCTCATTCCACTCTTTTCTCATTGGCTTCACCCACCTGGCCCCCTTGCTTTCTCTAGGACGTGAACATGCTCTGGGTCTTTGCTTATTCTTAACTATCCCTGACTCATCTTCTCACCCCTACCTGGTATCTGGACAAATGTCACCTGGCCTGTGAAATCCTGTCTAATCCACCTGACACAAAAGAACTCTTCTGATGCTTCCAATCTACCCTGGCATAGTTGATTTTTTTTAATAAACTCTTATATTCACTAGATAATTTATATATTTGTTATTCATTTATCTCCCCTAACTAAAATAAAAGCTCCTTAAAGAAAGATTGTTGGTATTATTTGTGGTTGTATCCCAGTGCCTAGAAGAGTCTGACTGTAGTCCTACAGAGTTAAAAAATATTTGCAGAATGAATGAATAAATAAGGGATATAAAAGTCCCTGATACGAAGCTTAGAATATAAAAATATATTTTCAGCTAACCCCTCAGTGAAATGTAGTTGGTAGTTATTAAAAGTTACTGGAGATACTATCAGGCAGTTACAGTCCTAGGTATTTATGCAAATGACTTGAAAATTATGTCAATATAAAATTCTGCAAGTGAATATTTATAGCAACTTTATTCATAATCACTAAAAACTGAAAGCAACAGAATGGCTTTCAATAAATAGGTGAACGGATAAACTGTGGTACATCCATACCATGGAATGCTATCCAGCAACAAAAAGAACTGAGCTACCAATCTGCAAAAAGATGTGGGTGAATCTTAAATGCATATTGCTAAGTGAAAGGAGCCAGTTTAAGAAAGCTACATATTATATGTTTCAAATTATACAGAATTCTGGAAAAGGCAAAAATGTAGTAATGGTAAAAAAAATTTAAAAAAATTTTTAAAAAGCAGTAGTTGTCAGGGATGTGGAGGAAAGGAAAAGGAAGTACAATAGGTGAAGCACAGTGGGTTTTTTAGGAGGGTGAAACTATTCTAGATGATTCCATAATTGTGTATACATGATATATGTTTACCAAACCCCATTGAATTTTACAGCACAAAAAGTGACACATAATTTTCGCAAATTATTTCAAAGTTATTTAAGAGGTCTGTGAATCATAGGATAGAAAACAGAATGTCACAAAACAATCTAACTATAACGTGAAGGTTTGAAACAATCTCAGTAGAGGGGTTGGCGAGGATAGGCAACAACCAAAGTAACTTTGGAAATGAGTGAAATGTAAAACCAAGGGCAAAAGAAATTGTAGGTAAGCACTATAATCTAGTGGATAAAGTCATATTCCACACGGCTGTCTGTTAACAATTCTGATATTTCTTTATGTGAAGACTGGAATTGAACAATTAAGTCAAGGGATGGTGAAAGCCAAGCTTCTCACTGGGGGCGGGGGGTGGGGGCGGAATCCATGCTGCAAAGAATTAGATTTGGAAACATCAGCATGAACTCGTGTTTAACATGGATATGAATGGTTACATACAGAAGTATCTATAGGTGTGTATACATCTGTAAATCTATACACATGTATTTCCTTGCTCTTCAAGCTGAGGCTACAAGCAACAATAGCCCAGGAGTGATGAGCACGCCTACGGGGCAGATTTTGGTTTCTAATATCATTCTCCGTTAAAAAGAACGAAAGCTCCTTGAAGAAACAGCTGAGAAGGCCAATTCTAGGAAGAGGACAGGAACTATACAAGATGAGCCTGGAGCATCTTCTAGTGCCAGGAAATCAAAACAACACAACAAAATAACCCAACAAGGATCAGGGGTGTCAAAGAGACACAGGAACCAACAGAAAGAACTCCCAATGACTAAAGCTGGAACACGTGGAGCAAAAAAATAAACAAAGCAATTTTAGAGGACAACAGTCACTATAAAATAAATATCCCTGAGCCACCTTGATATAAATCAAGGATTGAATAAATAAATAAATAAATAAATAGGGGCAAATAGGCACATTTCCCATGAAGAAAAATTCTAACTCATTTTAGATATTTCCACCTCAAGAATAGGGACATAATCCTTAAATCCTAAGTGTACCTCCACACAGAGGAGACCGACACACACGGCCTCCGCTGGGGTCAGCGTCAACAAGCTCCGTGGTAAATCATGTTAATAATACCTTTAACATGACGTGATGAAAACAGAACTCCTTTTCTGTGGTCTTCTTCCCTGAAACCCATGATCCCAGATTAATCATGAGAAACACTTGAGACCAATGCCAATAGAGGGATACTCTATAAAATACCTGACCAGTACTCCTTAAACTGTCAAGGTCATCAAGAACAAGCCTGATCTGAGAGACTGTCACAGCCTAAGGAGACTTGATCATGAAACATGGTGTGGCATTCCGGATGGGGTCCCAGAACAGGAGAAGAACATTAGTAAAAACTAAGCAAGTCTGAAATAAATTAAGGACTTTAGTTAATACTAGTGTATCACTCTTGGTTTATTAATTGTAACAAATAGTAATATAAGATGTTAATAATATAAACCCGTGTTCAGGGTTTGTGGGCCCCTTCTGTACTACATTTACAGTATTTTTTCTGTAAATCTAAAATAAAACTGTTCTTAAAAAATGTTTACACATATTCGAGAAAGTTACTGAAGGCGGAGTTCCTGGGTAAACAGCGCATCGAATAAGGATTGGTGAACAGAAGGTCTAGGGTCCCAGGCTTTAACTTGAACTAATTAATGACTTTATCTACCTTCATTAATTCATTCAGCCAACACAGATCCATTGCAGGTCTTCATTTAGCAGGACCTGTGCGAGGAGACGGGGACACATACAACGGTGAGCCAGGACGAGGCACGTCCCGGGTCCTCAGGGAGCCAAATGAGTAAGAACCACAAACATCAGTGAAGTACAGCAATCATACCCGTAAATGCAAGATTCCGGGGGTAGGGAGTGTTCCAAAGGAGAAGCTCACAGGGCCACGAGAACACATAAAGGGCATCCGAGTCCATCAGGAAAGCCAGGAAAGGCGTCCCTGACGCAATGGTAGAGTCACAAAAAGTGAATGCACGTCCCTCTGTGAGAAGGTAGGGAAAGACTGGAGCCGTGCACCTCCCCCAACGTAACCATTCGAGGTTTCTCAGCTTCATTCTGTCTGCTGCAGCCGGTCTCCACGGCCTGACTCTCACGTAAACAGCTTCCACGTTGTTTAGTTTCTGATAACCGTCATTTCGTTAGAGCAACTGCTTCTTGTCTGAAGTGGGAAACTGGGCAAGGAAGAAAGCAAAGGTTTCCGACGCCCTGACAGGACGGCTTCGTGATGACAAACGGAGCCGTGAGAAATGCTGCGGTGTGAGACACAACTTCCTTGGGGTTTTTGTTTGCTCTGTTGTGTTTTCTTGGGTGTACCCCACAACCCGGTCCCCACTTTCTAATGATTTCCCTGATAGATAAGAAGTAACTGCTTGTTTCTTGAAGAATGAAAAGAAGAAATACCCTAAGGCTGCTTTCCTCGTATTTGGCATGAATACGACTGATGTCTATTCTAATCCTTGAGGCATTCTTAAGAGCCAACATACACATTTTTTTTATAAAAAGGCCTTAACCTTTCTCCTTCGCTCATTACATCAATTCTATTTTTCAGTTTCCTTTTATTTTTTCCCTTCTAGTCAATGCTTACTCCCCTCCCCTTTACTTTTCTGAATGAGTTCTCTTCCCTCCTGTCTTTTTGCAGGATGGATGTTATTACTTTCCTTCTTTTGGGGTGGACAGGATTACATGAAACCTATTAATATGTTTACCTTTCTACCTATTCAGAACATGATGAAAGACAAGTAAAATAAGATGACTGAACAGAGCCTTCTGCATCACACTGGGGAGCTCACGGTAATGGCAAAGTCCTTCCTGAGCATTCAGTGCTAATCTGGCTGCATGCTTGGCGTAAGCAGCGTACTCATCAGTCTCATCTTTGATATGTAACAACAGCCCAAGTAGTACATTAATTATAACTGCAGAAATCAACATTAGCGTCTAACACATGGGCCCTATTTTCCTCCAGGCAGGATGAAGCAGCGTTAGCAGAGAAACAAAGTAATCCTCTGACACAGTACAAACCTTTGCCCTCATTTTCCTTCCTGTTTTTATGCAGGAGTAACTAAGCAGGTTAATGTCACAGAGCTGGCTGTGATTATTTTTAGTTTAAACAACAGTGTCTGCTCAAGATAAATGCACGCGCGAGATAGATTTCACCCCTGAGAGCAGTTCGTCTTTTCTTCTGCGTGCCATTTTCCCTTTACTGCCCCTCAAATGGGTCCTGAACACACAGATTACATTATCACATTAAATGGGGATGGGTAAACTTCAAAGCATTCAGAGTTAAGATGTACCTGGACTTTTAGATTCAGACTTGAAAGCAAGCTCACATTAGCTGATCTATGAAGCCATAATGGAGACACCTAATGTTGTCGTCAAATTCCTCTGAATGGTTTTTAAATGAGGCAATCCGAATGCAGGAATCGGGGCTTTTGAGTTATTCTCCCTAAACCGAGCCTGCAAAAGGAAGGGGAAAGAGTGATTTAAAATCTGTCTAAAATTATATATTATAAAAGTGGATTTATATCAGCACCCACAGCCAACCTTATATCTATTTGTGCCCATTTATTTATTAAACATTAAACCCTTTATTCATGTAGAAGCAATGCTATATTATTATTTCACCTTTTTAATTTATTGGTTTACTCCTTCCTTTATTCATTCAGAAAACACACATTGGGTTTCCACTACATCCAGGCACTATACAATTAGGTGAGTTGGTGAGAACAGCTATAGCGACCAGACTGAGCTGAAGTGACACATTTCTGGGCCAGAAGTTGTAACTGCGGGGACAAGGCCCTCCACAGCTCCCCCTCAGCTGGGGATACTGAGAAAGCTGCATGTCCCATGCGGCTCAGTGACCACCTGGGGGAGAGTATCAGCCAGCCTTCCTGAGCGTGGCCCTCGCGAACCCCTATGGGCACGTAGCATGAGTGAAAAACAGCCCTGTATTTGGTGAATCCACAGGATTTTGAGATTCATTTTTTATTGTATCATAACTTAGTTTATCTTGATTAGTAGAGTCTGAACTGCTTAACTAGTCCCCATGATCATGAGTTGCCATTTATGAAGTCTGTAACAAAAGTCCTATGAGGTAGCCATTATCATTTACACTTTAGAGGTGAGGAAATGGAAGTTCAGAAGGTCAGGCAACTTATTCAAGGTCACAGGGTTTATAAGAGAAAGAGAAAGGCATTGGAGCAAACCCTTGTGTCCATGAATATGTCTTGCATGCTCTAAATATTACAATGAGCGGCCACAAAAGAGAATAAAGATCTTTTACAATATTAAGAAGATTGTTATGAACTCAATCACATAGTTGAAGCTTGTTCAGTACCTATAAAACAAAATACTCTCTAGCATTGCATCCCAAAACGTGTTCTGCAAATTCTGTATCCTCAAGATATTCTTCAGTCTTGTTCTGTGGTCAAATAGTTTTGTGAGACATTCTATATGATTTGTATAAGACTCAATTTACGTGCTCATTCAGAGTCATTAAACTGCACCTGTTCAAAGCTGCTACCACTGTCTCTATGGCGACAGCTGCCATCACCTGGTCTACCAGCATTCCTAGCTCTGTTGACGAGTTTTGGGCTCCAGCCAGGCATCCATCCTTCCCACCGCTGTGGCGTTAAGATAGTTCACAGATGTGTCAGCAGAACCCATGGGTGCACCCTGGAATGGATTGCTATGCATTGACAGCCACACCAGGCATGAGCCTGAGCCCTCCCAGCGGGTGGAGTTTCAGGTAGTATACTACAATTGGCCACACACTTGCTGTGGTATAGATATACAGTGATTTCTGGGTAGTACAAATGGGCTGTGTGGTTGAGTAACGAACTGAAAGAAACAAGACTGAAGGATTGGTGAATAGAAGAAGATCTGGGATTGAGCTATGTGACTGGGCACAAACAAGACAGCTCTGATAGCTTTGGAAATCCAAAAAGGTATCTCCAAAAAAAAAAAAATTAGAGTACAGGGAACTATAGTCAGACTTCCCTCAAGGCACGATGTCCTCCAGTTGCCCATGACCATAGCTCTTACCATAGCTATGTATTCCTTCCTGTCCTTAACACAGAACTAATCGACATTCATCTGAAACATCAGTTTATGGTGTTTGATTAAGTTGATGCATTACCCTGCCAAAATGACATTTCCATTGTACAAAAGGCCTTCAAAAGTCTCACGTAAACGAATGGGTGTCCGGGTGATTTCCCGACAGCAGCAAAATGGTAGTGAAAAATTCCTGACGAGAGAGTCTTTGGGTGCTTTCTTGCACCAGAGTTATCAGCTCCACCTGAAGAAGACCAGTTCTGCAGTACTGGCAGTGTCTTCCAAGAATATACACAGTTCTCCACAACGTACAGGCTTCTTTTCAGGAACACACGGAAAACATCTGAGACAGCACAGGTCCCTGTGAAGACTGAAATGTTGGGTGGAGGAAGGAAGGGTAAGGATGACGTGCTACCACCATCATGTCCCGAATCGTAATTCCTCACAGCTGTTTTGCTGGGAAGTAAGCATTCCCGAAAAGAAAACAGTAATTCTGTAGGTTGATGTGGTGAAGTGCCCTGGGATGGCCTGGACTTGATTTTTGGCTGTGCTATTCAGTCAATAGGTAACTCTGGGGAAATAGTTAAATCGAAGTTTCAGTTCTCTCATCTGCGAATTGGATGTAATAAATAATATCCACTCCTACACGTCGTCAAGTTATCTTGAATTTTAATAGGATAATGGTTCCCCCATTATTTGTATAATCTCAGGAAAGTTAAGTAAATTGTCTGGATAATCACCAAGATCCTCCTAGCTCTGGTACTATAGATCTAGGAATATGAAATTGGTAATTGAAAAGCGTTAGAGAAATGTAAATTGGACTGTCCATATAATGTGTATTTGGATCAGTACTGCTATTTTGAATGCAGTAGTGCTTGAGAACCAGCCTTCCCTAAGAAGGGAAAAGGCGTGGTCAGCGTGCTCCCTGCCACCCTCCACGTGAAGCTGTTGTCAGTGGCAGTGATTTGTCTCTGTAAAGGCCATTGGTGAAGAGCATAGAGCTCTTTGCTCCTCCTGTTTGAAAATGATGACCTCCCTGCTCCAACCACCAGAGGGGACACATCATCTGTTTCATGTTCTGATTTACACCCAGGAGCTTCTAGTGACCGGTTTGAAATTAATGAACCCGTACCCTGGGGAAGTCAGAAGCAGTCAAATCATCCATTTCTCATTGATTTCAAGTAGGAGGAAGAGAGGCTCTGCCCTCTCACCTCCTCTCCTCTCCTCTCCTCTCCTTGGAGGATGAATGAATGGAATACCACGAAGGATGCCTAGTTTCCAAAGGGCCATAAAAATGCTCTTGGACCTCACTGCATGTCATCACTCCTTTACAATGATGATAAACCACTTACTAAGACTTGACTCTGCGCTCGGCACTGAGCTCTGTTCTTTGCTCCCGTTTTCTTATTTAACCCTCACAGCAACTCCATAAAGTAAATGGCACTTTTAGGCCTAGCCGCCAGCCAGGACACTGAGGCCTCGAAAAGGTCAGTAACTGAGAAGTCAGGGAAGTGGGGCTGTTAACCGATATCTGTTTACGTCCTATGTTTGAATTCAAAGCCAGCAATTCTGAGTATTTTTGGTGCCAGGTCTGCTTTACAGTCTTAAAAATTATTAAGAACACCCAAAAGCTTTAGGTTGTGTGTGTCATATCTATTGATATTTACTGTATTAGCAATTTGAGCTGTGAAAAATTTAAAACACAAGAATAAACAAGTAAACATTCCATCACTCATTAGGGTGATGGTGCCACCATGTTATTTAGTCTCTGGAATACTCTACTGCACACTCTAAAGATAATGAGAGAAAAGGAGGCAAATAACATTTTAGTATAATATGAAAATAATATGACGCTGTGGACCCCAGGAAAGAATTGGGGGGGTGCTGGGAGAGCGCCCCAAACCACACTCAGAGAACGGCGGTTGTAAACGTTCACATTTCACACTCCATGCTCACACGCCCTGCATGTTTAATGTAATGCCCAAACTGACCTGTCTTCTACAGATCAGAGATCTACACTTCTCCAAGGTTTTACCTCCCTAATGAGGACTTCATTCCCTCTGTGCTTTTTGAACACAAGGGTTAGTCTTCGTTTTTTTCTCTTCAGACAGTAATTATGAAAGGTCTAAACAAATAAGAGGTTTTACCATTACCACCCTCTTTGCTACTCTCCCTCACTCCCACTTTACTTGTGGAGTTCTGAAATCAAAGTAATATCTCATAACTTTTTGCCATCACATTCCGTAAAAAGAGACGCTGTTGGACGTAGTTCATTTTTACTCTAAGAAATACTTACCCAGTCCTGACTGCGTGCCAGCCACGGAGGCTGACCTGAGGTTTGCAATAATCCTCGTGCTCAAGCTTAGAGGCTGATGGGGAAGGGTAGACAAATCAAAAGGGAATTTCTGAAAACAATGTGGTAAGTTAAGAATATGGGCGTACGTAATAATGACACCTAATTCAGCTTTCAGAGATCAGAGATGAGCAATACCCCAGTAATTTTCCTGCTACTTTTCAAAGGGCCCATTTTTAATTTAACTCCATTATCCAACTTGATGTCATTTTCAACACTGACTTCTAGATTTCTCCCTTCTGTTTTCATGTTGAAGGTTAATATTATTATTATTATTATTATTTTATATTCAGACATCGCTTTGCAGTTTCAAAGTCAAGTCTCATTGTTATTCCTTCTCCAGGTCCTTTTGTATCATTTCCCTGATATCTCTGGTATTCAAAACATCTCCCAAATGAGTACCATCTGTGAATTTCATCAGCGCGCTGTCTGTTCCCGAGGCTGGTTTATGAATGAAGATGTTAAATAAGAACAGACAGTGTAGGGCAGCTGCTTCCTGCAGCACCCCACCAGGAGTCCTCTGAGGTTTATGACACATTCTCGCCGGCATTCATTACACTGTGTTTACAGTCCTTCAGGTGGCTTTGAGTCCCAAGTGATAAGGAAGCTGTTCAGGTGAATTCGAAGTTTTAGGAGTAAAATTGGAATGAAGAGGTGGCTTGTTTTCTGTTAAGTTCTGAGTTCTGGGAAGCAGTGCCGTAACTTCCTCGTCTCCCTACTTGCAGCCCAAAATGGCTCTACTGTTTGCAGATAAACTTAGAAATCTGCATGTGGAGACTTACTTTATCTCAGTGTACAGAATGATGGCATGGAATTAGGTGTTGCTTTCCAATATACGAGGTGAGAAACCATGATGTGGACTTTTCAAAGAAGTGACCAGCAATCAGCTACAAAGCTCCTAACCTACTACCTTTATGAGGGTGTCAAGGGTCAGATTGTTAGAGTATAGAGGGATTAGAGGAGGCAGTTTACCTACTGTGAGTCCCATACATTCACTAAGGTGGTGGAAGGGGTATTTTCTCCTCCATCTCAAGGCAGCAGAGAGACCTGATTCAGAGAGCTTGGTAACAAGACTCTTTGGGGGATACTATATATTTGAATCTTTTACTTACAGCAACATCTGAAGGCAAGGAGTTACTGTGCCAGGCAGCCTACTTTCCTAGAATTAATTTAAGCAAAAAAATGTAGGACCACATGTAGGATTGCACAAGAGAAATCCATTTGCAATCATTGTTGTCTTGTCCAAAACTGGTAAAAAGGAATTTTGCAGAAAGAAGCTAAAGACATCATTTAATTTCTATTTATGACAAATAAAATGTACGCATTCAGTCAGAATAGAAATGCATTCACCTAGGTGAATGGATCTACTGGTGGATATGGGATAAGAGTGGTGCAACGCAGAAGAACCCATGTGTATCAGCTTTCATTGTATAAGAGAACACCACCAAACAATGGCTTAAAACAACTGTTTATTTAGCTCATGATTCTTTAGGCTTCCAACTGAGGTGTGCTCTCATCTTATCATAGACACGTGAATGAGCCAACCTAGATCATTATGGTTTAGGTTGACTTATTCATGTATCTATGATTAGGTGCAGGTCAGTTGCAAACTCATTAATCTCGAGGAGCCTTGACCTGAGATATTAGTCTCTCCTCCACATGGTATCTCATCCTCTAGCAGGCTTTACTTACACCAGAGCAGGTTGCCAAAAGAGGGTGAAAGAAAGCAGGATTTCTTGAGACCTAAGCTTGTAACAGGAATATCTTTAATTCCTTTACATTCAGTTGGCCATGGCAAGTCACAAGGCCAACCCACATTCCAGGGGTAGAAAAATAGACCCCACCTGTTAATGAGAGGTGTTTTGTTCCTTCTTGCATCTTTCTGTGCACAACACAAACATGAGTGCAGAGGCGAAGCCATCATCTCATGACCATGGGGTTACAAGCATGTTGAGAAAGGCCACATCCTAAGCATAGCAGAGAAGAAAGACTGGGATAGGAGAGAAAGGGCTACTTAATGACATCATTGAGCTACCAACTTGTCCTTTACTGCCTATGCCTGCATTTCTGTTGCATGAGACAACCCCCCTGCCAAAAACTTTCCTATTTAAGCTACTGTTTGTTGGGGTTTCTGTTACTTGCAGGCAAACATACTCTTGATTGATACAATAATACATTTTCATATAAGAGGAGCTAAACTGAGCCGCATGACTAAAGAGTGAACAAATTAAGGGATGAGTCATAAAAAAATAGATTAAAAATTATATGAGTAAATATCAAAGCAAGTAAAAATTTTATGGTCAGAAAAGAAAATATAAAACTTGGAAAGAGAGTTTAGCAAAATTGTTAAGTAGTCAGTGTGCTTATGAATAAGCTGATCTTTATCTTTTTATAGAAGGAACACAAGAACCAAGACAGTTAGATGGATGAATTTATCTTTGATGAGAACAATGTCAACACTGGAATTCTGTTGAAACGTGGCTCTGAATCTCCTTTTCGAGAAATCTTTAAGAATGAAAAATATCTTTTCTATTCTAGGCCTATAAGATATAGAATTATTTTCGGTATTTTTCAGCCCTGTATTTCCTCAACAAATTATGAGTTTTACATATAAGAAATAAATAAATGTATAAATAAACCTAATTCTCTCAATAACTTGAGGTAATCTTTTGAGAAGCAAAAGGATATACCTCAGAATGCTGTCCTGATAGCTAATGCTTCTATTTTTCTACAGTCAGAGTAAAAATTCTGACTTTCTGATTCTCCATGCCTCACTTTTATTCAACCAAAAAATTCTCTTTTTTCTTACAGAAATTCATGATGTTTCCATACATCTTCATAATAGAAAGTGATTTATTTTACAACAAATAGTCATTATCTTATCATTGTCATTTTAAATCTAGTTTAAACTTTATCAGGACATCCATCAATTGCTTAAATCTATTTCCATCATTTTCCTCATTTGCTCTAATTTCTAGATCTCACCTGAAAAGCTTCATACTTTATAGTTAAACTTCCAGCACAGCACATGCAGGTTTAGTTATTGCAAATAGTGTATTCATAATATAGGTGATTGTTTCAGTGTTTGAAATATTGTCTATTTTCTTCTTCTGTAACTGTGGCATACCCAGAAAATAAGGCTTATTAAAATATAATTACTAGGTTGGACATTTAATTTTATGAACTCCTCCTAGAAAAAGTGCTGCATACCTTATTGCTGACTATCACTATGGTCCCCTTTGAAGTACTCTCCTGGGGAAGCTGTGCACCAATGCCAGCACCTAGTCCACCCTTCGAAGCAATTTCGAAATTCTTTTTCTGGACTAATCATCAGAGCTGTCATCATACCCCAAAACTCTTACACACACACACACACACACACACACACACACACACGAGTTTAGTGCACTTGACCTGTGTTTGTGTTTGTGCTCTTCATGATATTACTCTTGCTCGGTGTAGTGGAGAAAGGTATTTTAAAGTTCTTTCTTTCTGGGAAAATAGTCAGTTATTGTAGTTGGGTGGTGGGGGTGTGGTCTGAGATGATAAGAGGCTTTCCTATTAGCCTACTCCATGAGCTTCTATTCCATGAACTTGTTTTCCTAATAAGCGGTCAGGATGTTTAATCATGTCACATGTTAGTGACCTTCATAGCAATCCCCTCCTGCATGTCACTAGGCTCATTTTCTTCTTCCTGTTCTTCCCCTACTCTCTCCTGTCCTCCCTATCTTACTCTCTCTCTTCCCCCATCTCCTCTTCCTCCTCTTCTTCTGCCTTCTCCTCTTCAATAATCTCAAGATATTTACTTTTCATTTTGTCCAAGAGGAAGAGATTTTTAAAAAAGTAAATGTACCAGGAAGAGTGCTTCTAGCCCATGGGAGGTCAACCTGCATCCCAGGTAGGGATGCTCTTCCTGTGGTACCAGAGTGTGGCACAGGAAAAATAGCAGATAGGGAACCTCTGGCTAAGATTAGGAGAATGTTGAGACCAAGTTGGAAGTGGTTGGTTAGGGTGAGACAATGTTCTTTTCCCAGGGAAGAATTCAGATAAATGTAAACCTAAGAACAGAGCCAGGGCAATCTGGAGAAATGTCTACTTCAATAGATGACCAGGTAAAGAAGCTGTGGTACATACACACCATGAAATATTACTCGGTCATAAGAAAAGATGAAATACTGCCATTTGTGACAACATGGATGGATCTTGAGATCATCATGCTAAGTGAAATAAGTCAGACTGAAAGGGTCAAGAACCATATGACTTCACTCATGTGGGAAATAAAACTGAAAGCAACAAAGTAACAAGACAAAGAAACAAATACTCATGGACACAGCAGTTTGGTGGCTATATGAGGGTAAGTGGGGTGGGGGTGGTAGAGGAGGGAGTGGGGTCAAGCATGCGGAGACGGAAGGAGAACTGACTCTGGGTGGTGAGCACACAACACAATACACAGGTGTGCGTATTATAGAAATGTTCACTTGAAACCTATATATCTTATTAGCCAACATCACCCCAATAAATTTATAAAAAAATAAAAAATAAAGTCTAAATTAGAGATTGGAAGAGTCAAGTGACTGAAGGATGGAGGATGAGTCCACTGGAAACAATCAGAGTTGTGGGTTTATTTTAAGTCCCAGATTAAAACCAAAATGGACACAGTATCAAGATGCAAAACAAAAGTCAGGGGTATATAGGCCATCATCCAGGGCAAAGCTAGCAGCCAGTGTCCCCACTGTCCAAACCCAGCGTGCCCCACGTTGAAGGGCTGGATGTGGCTGTTGGCTGCACGTAACAGAGATAAGGGGCTTCCTCTCCTGAGGAGCAGTGTGGACTCCGAGAGACCACACTTTAGAATAGTTCCAAGATCAGATACGGAGTTCATGATATCTGCATCAAGCAAGAATTCCAAGTTCAGATGGCAAGTATGACTCTCTTCTGCATGTTTTAATGGCAGGTGCCATATTTGAAAGGAGATGAAAGCTTCAAGAGTTCAGGTTGCAGTCCCTCTTACGAGAAAGTTCTTGAACCCAAAGATTCTTTCCATTGACTAACTGCAACATCTTTGCTTTATTCTGCAAGTAGTTAAAATCTCTTTGTGATATTAATGAGGTGAAATTTTACAAAATAATTCATTATGTTAATAATGTTAACCTTCTTTAGAAGTTTTTACATTCTTCTTTTTCACTACAGGAACACACCATGCATCCTAGAGGTTGGAGTTGCTATTAATAGGAAGAATAGCAGCATCGTTTATTTTACTTACACATTTTATTACGTTTGTCCAACTGAGTGCTATTATGTCCCAGAATAATGGAGGATATTCATAACTTTCTCCAATCTCAAAATAAACCAGACAAAGTTTTCCCTAGGAACCTCTAGCCTTGAATTCGAGTATTATTCCTCTTTGCAATTTCTCCATTTCGTTCTATCAGACCTTCCAACTTTAAATATTGCTTCAAACCCCTGAGGGTTTTATAAGTTTAACCACAGGATGCATTTAAATAGACTTCACTCATAATTAATTAGTTGAATGTGTTTAACTATTACTCATTGTCCAAATACTTGCAAAAGAAAATACCTCTACTTAAATGTATAAATAGCCATCTATAAAATCACAAGCAATAAAGTTATATAGTTGGATTTGTTCCACTTCTTTGGCTAAGATAAAAATAGAATGTTAGCTTCTTAACAACATTTTCTTGCACGAAAGAAAGATGTAGCAATTTTGATTGCCTATCAAATTTAATATTTGCTGATATGGAAAAGCACTAGTCTCTGCTAAATACAGAGAAGCCTTGACCTACTTTATTTGATTTTAACATCTTGCATTTTAAAATGGAGGATCAAGGACTGTAGATTTTTATCATCTTTCCTTAGCCCTCCCTATAATTAAGGGAACAGAGGGAAATTCCAGAAGGAAAAAAGATGCAGGACTCTGGAGGCCAATTTGATAGAAATAAATTATTTTAAATAAATTCTAAATTGAGACACATTGAGACTTGTTCAAGGAGAGACATGACATTTTCTACAAATAGTGTACAAAATCAGGCATATTCACAATGAATTCTTGTGAAAGTTTTTTGTAATCCAGTGCCTCTCATTTGCTTGTTTCTCATAAATCTGTCACATACTGACAGGTGTGAGATATTGGCTATTGTCCTTTGAGGTTAATGAGAGAGAGGGCTGTGTGTGTCTTGAGGGAAAAGCCTACTATTATGTGTCAAATCTGGGGGCTACTGACAGACTGTTCAACAGACATGGTTATTTGAGCAGATCAACCAAATCTAGATCGGAGACAAGAAAGACAATGGCATTACCTTCAGCAGACACAGTTGGGTGACAAGACAGGAGAGGAAATGGTTTTGCAACTATCTGTAACGTGAGCAAGAGGTTGCACGAGGAAAATCAACAGCAGACAAGGAAGGGAAAGCGATGTGGAAAGCAGGAGCAAGGGGCAAGCACTGAGCATACATGATTCCCAGAGTTATATACATAGATATCTGGATGGGAGTTGACTAAGAACAGAGTTGGTATTCCTGAAAATATGAATGGCTGAAGAGCCAGGGAAATATTGTTTAATTACTGATGTTACCTATTTTTACCACCCATAATAGCATGAACTGGGGCAACATCATCCCAAACAGAATTTTGGAAAAATAATGGATCTCCCAGATAATGCTCCTCTATAATTTACAGTGTCTAGGACCCTGAGTACTAATCTATTACCAACTATTAAAGAATCTTTAAAAGTGTTCTGGTGTGTGTCTGAATGATTATGGTATTGACATAAAACTATGTTATGCCCATTTGTCCTAGTGTGATGTCTCCCAAAGCAAATTCTGAGATTCAGACTTTTGAACACATACCTCTTTACCACCTGCACCCATGATGAATATTGCAAATACGTTTTTGGAGAGGTATTATGGTCTAGTATTATAGCTACAGGCCAAAGCTCTCCAGCCAAACTATTGGGTTTCTAGCCTGAAACAGCCATTTACTAACAACCATGTGGCCTTTGAATGGTCACTTGATGTTCTCATAAATAAAAACGTTGATTCCACTAGGATCCAATGCCTAGAGTTGTACAAATGTAAATTAATACAAATACTATGCTTAGAAGAAGTCCTCCTGTGTGACAAGTGCCCAATAAGTATTAGATTCTTTTATTATGGATTTTTTTCATGCAGCTTCAAAAATCCTTCTCAAAACAGCGTTCCAGGCAGCCACTCTCAATTCATGTGTTGACACAAGAGATGAAACCAATTTGTCTGGTCTCGATAAAGTGAGAAGATAGTGATACAAGCAGTGGGTCTGGGTCTCTATGTCCACATGCTATAAAGACTTGTGGAATCATAGCATCTCAGAGGAGGAAGGGACTGTAGGTGTCAGACACTCCAACTTCTAACCTGCTCTGGAAATGTCTTCTATAATTTCTCCTAACACACAGGCACCTGGGCCCCTGCTTGGTACGCCAGTACTCATTAAATTATTTGATTTTAATTTTTAAACATTGCTATAATCAGTCTCAACTGATGCAACAAAATACCATGACTGGGTGGCTTAAATCACAGAAATGTATTGGGAGGCTGGGAATTCCAAGATCAAGGTTGCAGCCCATTTAGTTGAGAACTTTCTTCAGGGCTACCTTCACGCTGTGTCCTCACATGGTCCTTCCTTGGTGTGTGCACTTGAAGAGAGAGAGTTGTTTCTCCTTTTTTTATCTACAGGATAACCCTTAGATTTCATGTAACATTGATTACCCCCTAAAAGCCCTGTGACTAAATACAGTCACATTAGGGCACCAGGGCTTCAACAGACGAATTTGGCATGGGGCGGAGGGTAAGGGAGTGGGGGGAGGGTGTAACTCAGTCCACAGCAAATACTTTCAGTTTTATCGAACTGAATTCTGCCTCAGAATAAATCACAATTTGTTACTGAGTGCAACAGAGATGAGACGTTCTTCCACATGACAGACGTCTAAGAATTTAAAACACGTAATGGGTTCTTCTTAGTTCTTCTCACCTTTGGGCTAAACATCCCTATTTCTTTGAGAAAGTGTTTCACCTACACTTTTCAACATCACCACTTTTCTGTTTTATATTTAAAGAGTATCTACAATTGAAAATAATGTTCCAAATGTCATCTGATCAACCTTAAATGCAAAGGAATCGGTATCTTCTCTGTTCTTATAACTACTCTTGCTTTGATGCAGGCTGACGTGGTATTCATTCATTATGGTGATCATTGGATGACAATTTATAGGCAAAGAACTTACTGCCTGGCATTTTAGGTGTCCAGTAAGCACTGGTGGAACTGAACTGAAGTCCACTCTGCTGGAATTATTGTTACAAGGACTCTTATATATTTCTTTTATCATCTTTGATCTAAAGGGTTCACAGAAGACTGAAAGCATGGCCATTTTGGAATTCTCCTGATATTTTTGCATCCATAATAAGAATAGCAGTAAACTTCTGGACCAGTGTGGAAAAACAAAATTGCAATGGACCAATGTGGAGAATGCCTGTACTGAAGAAAAACTGTGAATTTTTTAAAATCTTTTTTTTCAGAACAGCACAGGCATAGAGATAGCGAACAAGGTGCCATGCTTCTGTTGTGTCTTCAGTAACTACTTTAACACGTGACTTGCCATTTAAATAATAAATGACATTTACTGAGAGTTTAATATATGTCAGTAGCTGTGCCAGACATTTTCACGTATCTCCATAATTCCCTCAAAGCCCTGTGAGGTGGGTTTTATTAGTCTCATTTTACAGAACAGTTATTGAGCTTGCCTAATTTTACATACAAGTACTGAATATCTTGCTTTGACTGCCAAATCCTAAGTGCTTGGCAACACACCGGAGCTTGTGAAACTGGTGTGCACCAGGGGATACTGGAACCCACAGCGAATATATGTCATGGCATCCTGAGACATTAATATTCCTGGTAACAGGTAGATAGTGTACCAGGCCTGCCACATCAAGTACTAGACTGGTAGGCGTAAATAACAGACATTTGTTTCCTCAGAGTTCCAGAAGCTAGAAGTCCAAGACAAAGGTATGAGCACTGGAGGTTTCTTTTGAATCTTTCTTCTCGTCCTGTAGATGGCCACCTTCTTTCAGTGTCCTCACATGCTCTTTGCTCTCATTTTATCTGGGTCCTAATCTGCTCTTCTTATAAGGACACCAATCGTATTAGATTAGGGCCCACTCCAATGACCTTATTTAAACTTAACTACCTCTTGAAAGGCCCTTTCCTCAAATATAGTCATATTCTGAGGTACTGGGGGTTAGGACTTCAATGTGCAAACTTTGAGGGGATACAGTTTAGCCTGTAACAGCAGATAATTCAAAATATCTTAGAAAGTAAGTCAACTGTAATGCTCAATTGTCTGAATTCTGGGGTCTGATTGCTTTGGTTGAATTATGATTTTTTTTATTAATTAGCTGAGTGACCTTGGGCAAGTTATTTACCTATCTGTATCTCCATCTCCTAATATTTAAAGTAAAGATATAACAATGCAATTACAGAAGGTTTTTTGTGAGGATAGAATGAATATATATATGTGTGTATGTATATATATATCAAGCACTCAGAATAGTGCCTGGCATGTAGTAAGTTTGTATATATTAACTCTTTATAGGATGAGTAAAGTAAAATGCAATTTAAAAAATTTTTAAAGTTAAAACATATCATGGAACATTTTCATTTATAGGAGACTCCTTCAACCATGAATATCCATTCAGTCTCTCTTCCAATAGGGTAGAGTGAAAAAAAAATTCTGAAAAGCAATTTCTGTTACCAGGCATTTGCTGTTCATGCTAGGCAGCCTTCTAATACACCTCCCAAGGATCCCTACCTACTGGTATTTATGCCCAGTGAAATCCCCTCCCTGAGAGTGTTGGCTGGACCTAATGACTCAAGTCTAATGAATAAAAAATAGCAAAAGTATTGAAATGGCACTTCCAAAATTAGGTTCTAAAAATCTTTGACTTCTGTCTTGCTGTGCCTCTCAGTCTCTCTCTGCCCCTTCTTACCTGCTTGCCTTGATGAGATGAGTTGTCACACTCATATTTTGAGTTGCCTTCTGAATAGGTCCACATGGCAAGGGACTTAGGAAAGCTTCTAGCCAACAACCTTCAAAGAACTGAAGCTCCTGAGTTCAATGTCCTTCAACAAATTGAATTCTGCTGACAACCACATGATTGAGTTTGAAAGTAGATCTGTCCCCAAGTGGATTCATCTCTTTCAAGCCTTGGGATGACTAAAGCCCCAGTTGGCACCTTGATTACAGCTTGTGGGAAGCCTTGCAGCAGAAGACCCAGCTAAATTGTGCCAAGATTTCTGATCTATAGAAACCATGAGAAAATAGATATTGTTGATTTAAGCTACCAGCTTTTGGGGTAATTTGTTATGCAGCAATGGATAACTAATACACTCTTATGAATGTGGAAAAGGTTGTGGAGGAAGATGCAACCATCCATGATTCAAGTAGAAAGTGAGATTCATGCGAGCTCAGCAGAAGGACCCAAAGAGTAAAAGGCAGTAAAGGACTTGTCCTCATACGATCACAACTATTTTCTAAGACTCACTCTGCTCAAGTAGTTTCTCCCCATCAGCATGTCTGGAATCAACCCTTAATTGGATAGCTTGCAATACCCTTGCTTTGCACTAGTTGCATTTCAAAGCACTTAAATTCCTCAACCTGCTCCAATACATTTACTCCTACTGTTCTCATCATTAATGAGGCATTCAGCTTTTATAGTCTAGGAGATGTCCTAAAGATCAGAGTTAATTTAATTTAAAATCAATGTACTAGAGAAGAGAGCCCGTGCCTCTAGTATTGACGTCAAACTGCAGGCTTCTGCAAACTCAGGGGCAAAGACACATAATGGCATAGGCCATGCTATTGTTTCCAACCAGGTGCCTACAGTCATGTAGTGACAAAGTTCTACCTAAAGAAATTCAGAAAATTGGTCCCCACCTGATTTATTACTACTTATTGGAGTCTTTTGTTTGATCAAGTGAAGTGCAAACTATTTTCTGGATTCATTATCAAGCCTGAAATCTCTCTGAGCAGTAAAGACCAGTATCAGTGAATCCTACATCCATAATATTTTGGATAAAGTCATTCATGACTGAGCTAATTGAAGAGCTTAGATTTATGAGAAACAGTTCTCATAAATTTGTGTTTTTAACTGAGTTCTACTGGCAACGTTACTTATTCTATTGCTGGAAATAAGGCAGCCCTGTGATGCAATGCCTGGAGACAACTCTTTTACATTTTTTTCTTCAAAGTCTGTTTTATGATTTGCAAGGGTCTACACTGAGATGGCTTCCTCGTTAATTGGTGCCCAATCATTTGTTTATTCATTCAACAAACACTTATTGCCTATCTCTTCTGTGCCAAACACCTTGCTAGGTCTTGAATATTGAAAAATGATAATACAGTACTCCCATCAAAATGGACTCAGTTTCTATTGCAAAAAATCAAGCTCAAAATCATCTCAATGGCTTATACCAACAAATTTATTTCTTGCTCTTACCAAGTCTGTGAGGTTCATCTGCTACCTCCATGGCAGTTCAGGTTTCTAAATTTGCTGAGAAAGACTAGAAAGCCTGATAGCAATAATTAAATGCTTCCATCAGAAAGAGACACAAGCTGTTATGTTTGCATGGCCATGTCTGCCCTCAAGTAGAAGTGCAACCCCAGCAGTTCCATTAGCAGGAGAAGCAGAAGTAGACAACAGCTTTGCCTGCCATGCACAAACTACATCCCCTGACCCTTCACACCAGTCTAGTTCTGTTAGCCTGTGCAATCTTATCATGGACATTTGTGTGATTTTTGTCAGGCATTTCAAATATTAAATACATCCTGGTAACTCTCATTATGGTTTAAAGGAACAAGAACTTCATGTTCAAGAGGGCACATATTTATCTCTAAAGACAGTGCAGCCTTTACTTCCTTCTCTTCCCCTTTGGCCCAGGTAGGAAGGCCTGGTCACTCCTTGATAGTGAAGAAATGAACAAAGGAGGGCATGGCTAATCCCAAGTTAGACTTTGAGAATTACCACTACATTTTCTACCATTTATTTATTTATGTAATCATTTGACCATTTGACAACTATGTATTGAGTATCTCTACTGGGTGCTAGGAATGAAATGTTGATCAAAATAGATTTGATTCAAACAATATAATGAGGGTGATTGTCAAGCAAATTGGTGATTGCAATGCAGTGTAATTAACAGGTTGGCTAGAGAAGTGCAGACTCAGGGGATACATTGTGTAGTCCCAGGGGATGAAGGAAGGTCCCTGAAGGAAATCACATCCAAGCAAAGGTCTAATACGTGCACAGGAGTAAGCCAGGTGAAACAAGTTGGAGGAAGAACATTCCAGAAAAAGAACAAAGGCCTAGAAAAGAGAGAGAGAGAGAAAGAGAGAGAGAGGAGGAAGAAGAAGAAGAAGAAGAAGAAGAAGAAGAAGAGAAGAAGAAGAAGAAGAAGAAGAAGAAGAAGAAGAAGAAGAAGAAGAAGAAGAAAGAAGAAAGAAGAAAGAAGAAAGAAGAAAGAAGAAAGAAGAAAGAAGAAAGAAGAAAGAAGAAAGAAGAAAGAAGAAAGAAGAAGAAGAAACAGGAAGAGAAGGGAGAGCAGATGAAGTTTTTCACATAACCAGGGAACTGTGAAAAGCCAGAACACAGATTCAACATGATGGAGTATGGGGACACAAGATTAGAAACATTAGGAGGAGCCAGGTTTCAAAGGCCATAAACAAGAGTTTGGACTTTTTCCTAAGAGTAGTGGGATGTCATTGAAAGGTTTCCAATAGGAGAGGGGGTGATAAGATAGATACTCCAGCTTTGAAGTCGCAACTGCCCTTTACAAAAGCCTAGCATCTTGGCGAAGGACCCAACCCGATGCTTGCTTACAGCAGTTCTGGTCTTTGGCGCGTTTCCCTAGCAGGGAGATCTCTGAAGAAATGGATTAGAGATTTGCGTGTTTGGTATGATTAGGAACACCAGAAGAGCCCCTAACACAAAACTATTTTTTTTCACTCTCTGCCATTAACACTGAAATCCCACTCTTTACTGCTTCATTTTTTAAAATGTATCTGTTTATCAAATATGCTCCAAGCACCTGCTATGTAAATGGCATAGGGCACTTGCAGCAGAGAAAAGAAGATAAGAACAGAGATCTTGCTTTAGAAAGGCTAAAGATCTAGTAAGGGAAATAAGACAGATTTAACCCTTTTGGTGCTGAAAAACATTTTCCTCTCATCTCAGTGATGAATATTTTGTGCAAAAATTTGGGCCAAAATATGAGTTTCACAAGGGATCAATTATAGTTGCAGTTTATGTTAGTTTCTTCCTAGTTACCTTATATATGAACATAAAACAACAAATAACACATAAAACTTGCAGAGAACATGTGTTTGCACCCAGCCCCTATAGTCAACTTTGGTCAACAACCACACCAAAAGGGTTGATAGCATTGTGTGTGGAAGGAGAATGGAGCTATAGGAACCCACAGGAAGAAGAGAGCCTTTCAGGGTGGAAAGCCCAGGGAAAGTTTTTTGGAAAAAATAACACCATGACTGGGCCTTGAAAGATGAATATTTTCTCAATGCTCAGCCACGTTTTCATCAGAAGTCTTTCCGTTATGATAGAAACTTAACTCAATGAGCTTAAACAGAAAAAGAGCATGTATTGGCTCACATACTAGGAAGTCCAGAGGTACTGTGAAGTCCAGCCTGGCTGGACCGAGGCACTCAATGTTATGATCAAAGCTCACTCTTACTCTTCTTTCTCTTCTTAGGGCAGATACTCTCTGGTGGGCAAGATGGCACTCAGCAAACCCAGAAGTCTTTGGTATTCGTTGCTTTTAGATATATCCCAGCGATCTCTGCCTTCACCTTCACATTGCCTTCATCTCTGTGTTTCTCCTCTGTCTCGTTATCTAAAATCTCCCTCTTTTCTCTTATAAAGACATCAGTCACTGAATTTAGGGCCCACCCTTTATCTAGGAAGATCTCTCTTGAGATCATTAACTCCTGCAAAGTACTTGTTACAAACAAGGTCACATTCTGTGGTTCTAGGTGGACATAAATTTTAAGGGAACACTATTCAGTCCACTTGATCCAGCAATGTCATCTTTCCCACTGACCGTGGCACAAAGATTTCCCTCCAGCTAGCCCAGCATGACTCATGTGCCAGATCTGGGATGGAGGGGTGGGCAGCAGACTTCAGCCCCACCAGAATCACATGTGTTGAGTTCCCAAAGTGGGGAAATGGTTCTGCTATCAGAATAACAGGAGGTGTGCTAAAGAAATACCAATGACAGGATCTTGGCACAAGCAAGAAAGGGTTTCTGGGGGCGATATAGCAAGGTCTTTGGAATCAAGCGTCAGAACTGAATGGACTATAAAGGCTAGTTAGTCTATTGACTCCATTCTCTTATACAGTGGAGAAACCAGAACAGGGAGGCAATGCCTGAAAGCCCCTGTCCCTACCAGTCAGGCACTACCTGGCCTGCATATGAAGAGAAGGGCGTATCCAGAGAGCAGGAAAAAACAGACAAAAAGAAGTTTGGGGCCAGGCGACGTGGATGGACCGTCAAAGTGTGTTCCGCAAGAATCCCTACAGCTGTCCCTGCTTCGCTGACCTCAGTATTTCACCTGGAGAGCTAAACGTCAGACAGTTTTGCAAAGGCCGCTCTGAAGACCTGTGTTGAGGTAGTGTTTGCATCCATCACCAGTGAAATTAGAAAATCAGGAATAACAAAGAACTTTCTAAAAGCTAAATTAATTCAATTTAAAGGGTTGCAAATTTGTTCCTGAACTTATGTCCTTTCTACATTTTTTTGGTATTTGTTAAGCTATTATTTATTTTTATTAAACCATGGTTGTGACAGAAAGTAAATTTTACTTTGTGTCATTTACTTTTGGGGCTCGTATTTGGCAAATAAAAATGTTGGCAACCCCTAGTTGGTTTTTCATATTTTTGGAGAGGAAAGGGATTTTACTGACTCAGGAAATGCCAAAGTCTCGGATTCCTAATCGCAACCAACCGCTTCGTCTCAACAGGTAGCCCCAGACCTGAACAATCTCAGTGAGAAATTACAAGGGACTTCCCTCAACATTCATTTTCATGAGAGAAAAGTGGCCTTGATTTTGAATTTATTTTTACTGTGTTCGCTTTGTTTTAAGAAAGCCCGGTGTTGAACAGGATGAGATGGAGTTGGTTGCTAAGGGATGTGCCACTCTGGAGTGAAGTATGTTTGTGGTACCTCCTAAACTCCTGTAGCTTAGAGACTGTGCCACCATTATCCCAAGTGTTCAAAAACACAAGACCCACTTGTTAGACAAAGCACGGCTGAGCCGCCTGAAAGCCTCTGATTTATGTGAAAACCTTTACCAATACTTTTTCAAACAGGAAAATTAGCAGGACATTCTTCAGAGTAATTGACCTGCGAATTTGAGTTTGATTTGTTTATCCACAACAACCATCACACCAAGTCAGCCACAAGCATGCTTCAGTCAAACCCCATGGTTGGTGACATCTGAGTTGCACATCATCCATAACAAGACAAGCACTCCCGGCCCCCTCTGTCTGAGCCACTCCTGTTAGAATGCGTCTTTAAAAATAGTTGGGGGAGGGGGAGGGACCTTGTAAAAGATTATCTGAGGCATCAGTCAGAGATAAAAATTGTTTTCTTGGGGCTTAGAAGAATGTGTTATCGTTGCTCACACAGAAAACAAAGAGATATTCAAGAATAACATATGGGCCATCCACTGGGTTCCTGATGGAGACCTGAATTTTTGTGAGGTGGTACCACGGCAACCACTTGCTCTACCTGCTCCAACTTCTTTAGGTTTTGATCAGTTCCTGTGGAATGAAGGCGATCAACAATGCTAAACAGCCAGGAAGGAAAAGAAATGAAAGTAATCTAGTAGATCAATGACTCCCTCTCCAGATCTCACACTAGAGAAGATAGTGAATGTACCCATCTCTGATTTATTCATTGATTTATTCATTGATTTATTCATTGATTGGCTGATCCATTCATTTGTTGATCCATTAAAAATTAAAATTTTGTTAGTGAGCATTGTGAGCAAGATATTATTGTCTAGGGATAGAGAAGTCATTAAAATGGACTTAAATGAAAGGGTTTTCAGTAAACTCATCTTAGCCTAGTTTTAAGGAGGGTTGCTGGTGTCCTGAGGACCTTTGGGTATTCTGTTTGACTCAAAAGAATTGAGCAGGGCTTAGGCTTCTATTTCAGAAGAGATGAAGCAGTCTAACTGGCTGACAAGGGCTTGCTCTAGGACTAATCATTGAAGGGAGAGACACACAACACCGGCGGGGCCCTCCCAGGGCAAGCCAGTTCCCCAGGGAAGGAGAGCAGGCAAGGATCCCGGGCATAAGCCTGTCTAGAAAGAGTACATATATCCCCTGGAACCTAAACCCAGAGGGAAGGACGCTCATAGGGAAAGAACCAAAAAGAAACTAGGCACTAACCACCCTGATTTGCCATTAACAAAATTTGTACTTATTGATATTAAGGATGATTATTGATTACTGGACATTAGTAATCAATTCAAACACAGGTTTAGTGCCTAGTCTTATGGCCATCACTGAGCTGGAGCCACAGAAAGATAAAATTTAGCCTGGACCTTACAGGAGTTCATTATCTCGTCAGGAAGGAAGATTGGTAAAGAGAAAGAAGACGGCCTTGCTTTCAGTTGAGCTTTATGAAATACATGAGGGAGTACAACATCTTTTCATCCTTTTGTTATCCCTCAGTGGGGGGCTGGTTCTTTGATAATGAAAATAATAGTCACATAGATGAGGGGGAAGCCCTCCCTCCAAAGAATTCATTTATAAAAAATTGAGTATTTGTTCTTATGTGTTTAAACCTCAAAGTACTCTCTGTATGATGCAATGATTCATAACAGTTTTTGAATGCGTTGATTTTGATGTCTTTTAGTGCTTCTGCCATTTTTTGTTCCATTTCTTGCACATTAGCAAATTATTTTCCTTTGAGGACATTTTTTTTATCCAGGAAACAAACAAACAAAAAAAGTTGCTTGGAGTGAGATCAGGTGAATAGGGAGAATAAGAAACGGGATCGTGTGTTTTTGGTCAAAACCTGCTGAACACTCAGCGGCGTTGTGAGCAGGTGCCTTGTCATGGTGGAAGAACCAGTGATTGGTTTGCCATAACTTAGGATGTTCCTTCTGCAAATCACGACACAACCTTCTCAAAACTTCCAGATAAAATCTTTGGTTGACCATTTGACCCGCAGGAACAAATTCCAAGTGCACAATCCCTCTCACATCAAAGAAAAATAATTCTGTTTCTTGGGGAGTTCCCCCTCATATTGCATCCTTACAGATGCTGTTTTAAGGGCTTTGTAGATATTATCTCACCACCCCGGGAGATGGACAAGGTTATTATTCTGGATCCTCAGATAAGGAAACTGAGGCACGAAAAGGTTAAATGGCTTGCATGAGGTTATATGGCTAGTAAGTAGTAGAGCTAACATTCCTAGTCAGGGAGCTGGCATGAGAGTGTTGCATGTAACTGATGTGCTACAGGTCCCTGCATCTGGAGATCACTGTGTCAGAACCAGGGCACAACCCTCACCTAAGTGGGTAAGACCAGATCGGGCTGGTTTCTAGAGACTAGATGTGGAGCAGAGCAGGCATTTGGGGACAAGATCCATCAACCAGAAATGTCATCATTGGAGATGCTGATGTACCTTCAGGGTGAGCAACTGTGGCCACATTGATAGATCACAGAAGACAGAAGCAGGTGGCATGCTCAGCAGGTGGGTGATAACAAAATTAACATAGGGGTGACCTGCAAGTGATTTGTCCAGCTTTCATTTGGTCGCCAATGAGCTAAGCATAAACCATCTCAAATAAAGAAGGAAATGTACTGGTTGATAAAACCGAAATGTTCATGGATATATTAGTTTCGAGCACTAACACATGAACATTAGAATCGAGCAGCTCAAGTCAAAAATCTGTCTCTATCTCTGGGATTTGCTTTTTGTGCTGACTTCATTCTCAAGCAGACTGTCTTCATGTCGTAGCTCCTGAGAGCTTCGCAATGACAGTAGAAAGCAAGCTTCTTTTTCCCAATCATTTGTTCTTTAATTCAATCAAATATTTATTTAGTGCTTACTGTGCACCAATATTGGGGACAAGGCAGTGAAAATAATAGGTCAGTTTCCTTCCTCATGGAGTTTACATCTGATAGGAAAAAAAACAAATGGAAAATATAGTATTAAGTAGTGATGAGTGCTCTGAAGAGAAAAATAAATCAGAGTAAAGGGAGAAAGACATGAAAATATAATTGTAGATAAGGTCATTGTTATGGACTGAATGTGTCCTACCAAAATTCAAATGCAGAAATCCAAACCCCCAGTGTGACGGTACTGGGACATGAGGCATTTGGAGGGCAGTGAGGTCATAGAGTAGGGCCCTGGTGAATGGGATTAGTGCCCTTATTAAAGAGACCCCACAGAACTCTCTCACGCTTTCTACCAGGTGAGGATACAAGGTGTAGTGGGTGTCTGTAACCCGGAAGAGGGCTCTCACCAGAACTCAACCATGCTGGCACTCCGGTGTTGGACTTAACCCTCCAAAACTGTGAGAAAGTAATTTGTGTTTTTTATAAACTTCCCACTCTCTGGTACTTTGTCCTTGTATTCCAAACTAAGACAGTGATCACAGAAAGTCTCACCGAGGAAGGGACACCTGAGCAGGTATCTGAAGGAATGGAAGGCTGAGTCCTGCAGACACATGGAGAGGGAGTGCTCCAGGAGGAGAGGGAGCAGACACAAACCCAGGTCTGTGCACTTAGAGAACAGGGGCTTTAAATGCTGTGCTAATAATATGAATGTGAGTAAGACATGGGCTCAGCTCTCAAGAAGTGAATAGTCAAGTAGGGGGAAGCAAACAGGTTTTAAAAAGTTAAACAATGTAGGTTGTTGCATTGTGATGCACCTGACAGAGTGTTAGGGTACAGTGGGAACAGGAATGATCAAGGACAGACTCGCTTTGGAATCAAGCCTTTACTTCCTAGGGTTAAAAACATGGCGCTCTGGTCATCACATACAGTAACCAAAATTATGGCTGTGATTTCCATATACCTGGGTCTTCAGTGATTTTCTTTCACTTTCTCCACCATAAAATGTGTCTAGAGTACCAAGTTACACCTAGATCTGCATCTTTGTGCAATGACCGGTAGCATCTTCTCACTGATGTGGTGAAGAACCTGAAGTCCTTCAAGGAAGGATGGACCAATACGCTTTGTTTCAGAGGTTAACCTTAAAATCTAATGCTGTCACGTAGCTGTGAATAAAGGGACATTTGCTAAGAATTCTCAGCTGATGCCACCTTGCCCTTTCTGGCTCCTCCTCTTCCTATCTCATGCACTGAGCAATGATTTATCTGTTAACTTAGCTTTAATTCACAATTTCACAATTAATTAAACATCAGCCTAATCATTATACCCACAAAGTGTTTAAACTGATGCTGGGAGAATCATGGGGAGATGAATAATGCTTTGAAGGTCCATTTCAAATTAGTTATTTGATTAATGACTATCCCACAAGGGCATTTGGGAGATGACCTCTTGTTGATGACTTAAAAAAAGACATGTCTGTTTAGATAATGAGAAGACAAAGCGAGTTTGAGTTATCTCCGGGTGTACGTTGTGTAGAATTACAAGGCTTAATCCATACAAAATGTATTACTTTTCCCGTGGCTTGTTGGAGATAACATAGAATTGTAAGATCAATAAATAAAGTTGGGCATTTCAAAGATGCTGCTTGATGATAAACTGTGCAATGTGCACCCCAGACCGCCAGCCATGGAGGCTCTGAGCGCGAGCCCCCCACCAGAGGCTTATGAAAGAGCTGTCCTTGTTCCTGATAAGGCTTGCAGTGGATCGAGCTGTTTGCCTCATAAACTCGCCATAATCCTTCCTAACACCCGACCTTTCGATTTCTTAGATGCAGAAGAAGAAAATTGGTTGTCACCAGCTTCCCATATAGGCAAACAAATAAGAAACAGCTTACCTCGTTTCGTGACTTTCGCCAGCAGTTTCATGATCAAAAGCGCATATTGCAGAAGACAATCAAATACAGGCCAAAGCCGCTGACCGCAACGCATGTAAGAGTAGGACACGGAGTAATCACAATCAGACTGCCTCCTTAGGAGAGAAACCCTTATCTCAAACTTGACGTTGTAATCTCGGACTGCTAAATTACTTTTCATCCTTAATTATGCTAAATCTTAGAGCTGCCAAAGAGGAATCAAAATTGGGGGTCGTTGGGGTTCCAAAAACATTGGCGCTGTTTGAACAGGAAGCAAATGATAGAAGAGTAGGTTTAATTTTTATGGTAAACAAAATCATATTTCTTTCCCTGCTGAGTTTTTTCCTTTACAGCATGGAAGTGACTCTCCAAAAGCAAGAGCTATAGTCATTCCCTAGATAACTAATAATCCAGCGCGTCCTGGTGCTAAATCATTTCCTGTCAGCAAGTTGAGAACTTGAACCCTTATGGGCCCCACGGGGCCTTTGGATGCCCAGAACAGAAGGCGAAAGGCAGGTCCTCTAATCGCTGTGCTCAAGGAGAGGTTGGGAGGGGGCCAGGTGCTGCCCCCCGCCGCCCCAAAGGGTGAGTGAGCATTTTCTAAAGCCGGCTGCTAATGAGTCTAACTCTAAGAGAAGAAATCCAGAATGCTCTTTTAGGAACAGGAGACTTTACGATATGGTTTGGACTTCGAGGCTTTTCGTTTAGGATAATAGAAATTTTAGAAATTACTAGATCCCAGATCTAGTGGTGGCATTGAAACTGATCACTGTGCAACTTTGGGCAAGTACTTAATTTCCTTCTTCTAAAAAGGGAGAAGTTTTACTCAGCTTCAGGTTTCCCTTTGGCTCAAAATCTCTCTTCTTCTAAGTGTTATTCCTTTGCATGAGTGAAAAAGTGAGGAATTGTTTGACATTGTTTGTAGTCTTTATCACATGACTACGGAAAATAGTTTTTGTTTTGTTTTTATTTGTTTTTTGTTTTGTTTTGGTTTGTTTTTAGCCTGGTTGTTTCTTAGAACTTGAGTCCTCAATTTTTGCTTTTTAGATGTCCTTTAACAAAAATCTCCCAGCAGGAAGTTATTTATTTCACTCTTCATTCATTAGCACCCACTTCCAAAAATTATTTGAAAGCCCGATTTCTCCTACCATTTGTAGTATTGTATGATGATTTTGGCATTTTATTTTTTGCACACAGTCCTTTTGTGACGTATTCTAGCTCATAGAGTAATTTCTAAGACTGTTGGCAAGGGGACCTCTTTGTTTTAATTTGGCTTTTAAAAGATTTCCTTATGTTGATTATTTCCAAGATAACCTTCCTCCAGGAGATCATTTAAAAGTCTAATAACAAGACTAGCTCACATTTACCCTTTTCAAGTCCAAAAAGACTTTCTCAAAATATTTGGCATCCTAGTCTATGGCAAAACAGCATCTGGGGATTACTCAGGATGTCAAGCACTTTTTGGTTTCTTATCTTTTGTTCTCTCTTCCCTTGCCATTGGGATCAATTCAGACCTAGGGCAGAAGGGATATGTGTGAATCTAGTTCCCTTCTCTGGGCTTTGCATTGACTCCTCCTCCATGCACCTTTAGTTTAGACTTTGAGCCCCACTTCAATGACTTATTTTCTATCGTTTTGGCTATATCTTTGTATCTTGGAGCTTTGGTACCTGGCTATCCCTGAAAGCACTCTTGGAGAGTTTCAACCTTTTCATGAACCAGAACAAGGTCTGCTATTTATTGATAAAGCCAGGCAAGTGGTAGACACCAGGGAAGAATCTCAGGTAGTAACAGCTAGCCAGTCACCGAGCACCAGTTTAAGGAGCAGGATGGTATTGCTCTCAGGAACTGGGGTTCGGAGAGCTGGCCACTTCCTTACCTGTCACTGGCTTTGTACTTCTGACTCTGACTATTCCTTGAATTCATTTTTTTTTTAATTTTTAAAACTTTAAATTACAACTGATATTCAATATTATATTAGTTTCAGGTGTAAAGCATAGTGGTTAGACAGTTATATAACTTACAAAGTGATCCTCCCAATAAGTCTGGTACCCACCTGGCACCATACACGGTATTGTTGACTATATTCCCTATGCTGCACTTTCCATCCCTGTGACTGTTTTATAACTACCAACTTGTACTTCTTAACCCCTTCACCTTTTTCCCCAACCCCCTCCCATCTGATAACCATCAGTTTCTTCTCTGCATCTTTAAGTTTGCTTCTGTTTTATTTGCTTGTTTATCTTGAATTATTTCTTGACCGTAGTCCAATTTGAACTGATACCTGGGCTATAACCTCCTAGATGATTCCATCCTCATCAGTATGCATTATAATTTTAACAATATACAACACAATCTTCAGTCAACTAACATAAACATTTTCCTTATTAGAAATTGAGCAATATGCAGATTCTTTTAAAAAATTATTACAAGTTAGCTTTAGTTCAGCCTTTTAAAAAACCAAAGTCCAAATAGCATGCAACATAGTTTCAGGTGTATGATGTAATTATTTGATATTAGTATATATGTGAATTCTTTTAGCTATAATATCATCCTTCAGAGTGTATTCAGGGACCTGGATTTAACAACACCAGACATAGCTGGGCTGTAATAATCCCAAATTGGATTCTTACAAATACAAATGCAGAGTGAGCCTTCGCGATAGCCTAGTACTTCCCGTCTGAGGGACTGCTCCTCCCATCGGCAAGCTCATCCTGTTAGGAATGCCTGGTTTCTTGTCTTAGGGCCTCCGCTTTCTACCCAAGGACAGCCAGCTACGCTCTACTTATCCACGTGCAAATAAAGCCAAGAAACCTGATGGAATGACCGATGCCATGGGCAGCTTTACTAACTGAAAACGGCCTACTACTCAGAAACGGTAATGTGAGCAGGGCCTTTCCAATTTTCCCCTTGCTCCCCTTCTTTCCCATCTTTTCCCTTTTGTAGCTGGTGCTGCCTTGCCATGAGTACCCCAGTAGGAAAGGCCTTCCCAGAGAAAGGAGGCCGAGGCTTCCCTGCTTGCGTTTTTGGGGCTGAAACCCATGGTTATATTTGCTACCTCCCCTTTATCAACCAAGTTTTCATGAAAGAAAGGAATTTAAGAAGCAAATGTGATAGGAATAGAAAAACATCAGAAAGTGCACTTAAGGACTAGATCTCCAACAGAGCGGAGATGTCTTTGGAAGTAGTGGCAATCTTTATTCAGAAACGGGCCCCATTCAGAGGGCTTTTAGTGCAGTGAAATCACATTGGTGATAATCACCAGACAAGATTTTTACATTGTGAAGTCCCATTTTGAGACCCTAAACTTATTTTCCCCACTCTGTAAAAGTTCAAAATCAGAGCTATTGTGAGGGTGCCATATTTTTCAGGGTTGGGGGGGTTCATTATTCCCTAAAGCGAAAGACATTTTTGCTCATAAAGATAGAATACACATCAAGAATTCTTAGGATCTTGGCATATGGCAAATGTTAAATTTGGCCCTAGGAGTAACACTTCCTAAGTAAAAAAGAAGAGAGAGAAGCCTTGCTGTAGTGTCTTCAATACAAATTTGCTGGGGTCATGGGTGACTGGGTTTATCCCATCTTGGATTTAGCTTTTCTGGACTATCAGGGGTCTAGTGCTCCTTGAGGTTTGGATGTAAAGAGGATGAGACCGTCTCTAGCATTGCTAGCACTCTTAATTGTGAATATTGTGATTTTGGAGGGTTACTAAACTACTCCTAGCAAGTATTCTCCCCCCTGGATGGGTTCTTAGGATTTAAAGGCAGATTGGAAGTATAGGAGTAGAAATGATGACGGGGGTGGGAAGGGAACTCATACAGTGATCTAGACCTCATCTTCGTGGGTGATCTTCAGGCCATCATTTATGTTCATTTGTAAGTAGCTGCGGCTCTCCCGGAGCAGGAAGAGAATATAGGAATTTTCTTACATTACGGTGCCACCGGGAGGACTGATGTCAGCGCATTTCATTGCAAAGGACAAACTCTTTGCTACGTGAATTAAGAATGCAGAAGGAGCTCATGAGACTATTTGCAGAAGTTCAGCTGTGCTGTATACTGCCTGACTCTGAGGCCAGAGGGTGTCAGGAAGGAAGGACGTTCTCTCTGCAAACTGTGTTGCTCTCCTTGCCCATGGCCCAATAGAGCCTCAGTCTACGAACCCAATTCCCTCTGCTCCACCTCAGCAATGTTTCCGGTAGCAAGCCCTGATCCACCTAGCACCGGCCAGGAAGCGACTGTGGTATGCCTCGTCCCTCGTATGTGGATGAGCAAATGGTGGGCTCACAATACATTTTTGTTGAATAAATGCACGAGGTTAAGCCAAGTCAGTTTTTGGTGTTCTCTGAGACCACTACTTCCCTAAAATTTTGAGTAGAGAGATTTTGCATTACGTTTTCTCTAATCCACTTTCAAGTTATTTGGCCGATTCATTCATTCATTCAACAAAAATATATCGAGTACTCAGCATTTGCTATACTAGGCACTAGGAATGCAAGCACCCTTAAAACTTAGTCATGTCTCTTTCTTTGTCTAGTTCTTCATTTATTTTTAACCGTTTTAAAAAATTAAAGCAATACATAAGTAAAAATAAAATGTCCTCATGCACACTCCCTTCTCCCAAACTCTAATCTCCTAGAGGGGTTCTTACAGATTTTTCTCTGAGCACAACCATCTAAACGTGGGTTCAGGAGGGCCTACCGATTCTCCCTCGTGCCATGGGAAATGAATAACTCACGGCCATGCTCTCCATTTTCTCCATTGAAAGTTTTAAACTAATTCTGCAGTCAAGGAAGTCAACTTTTATACACAGGGTCTAAAATATTGTACATGCTTCATAAATCTATTTGTTGAATGAATAATCCTCCACAGAGACAGCGTGGCTAATTCAAGAGCACTGCTGCTTCCATGGAAGTTTCCATATCTACTTCTCTACCAATGACAGTTCTCTCATCTGATCTACTATTGCATAATAAACACACTTTTACATGTATAGTTTTCAGGCTACTGGGTTTCTCTTGTCATATGTATGAGGGCTGTTCAGAAAGTATCCAGCCATGTAATAAGGAAAGTAGAAGGATCTATGGCTTGATTGTTTTTTCCCAGACAGCCCTCATGTATCTTGTCTCCCAACTAGAATAAAAACTTCCCAGATGTTAAGAGCACAGCTCACATTCTTAAAAGACGGCAATGTGACAGGTGTTGGATTAGTTGTTGGAGAATGATGACAACAGATAGTGTTCGTGAGCGCTTACAATGAGCCACACGTGCCATTAGCACTTCACATGAATTAACTCATTAATGCTCATTACAACCCTATGAGGCAGGCACTTCTATTACTAACATGTCACTGATGAGGACACTGAGGCACAGAGAGGCAAAGTAACTTTCCTAAGGCTGCCCAGCCAGTAAACGGTGGGACGAGGTTTCGAACCCAGACAGTCCAACTCCAGACTCCATGCTGCCGCTGAGACCCTGGTTTTGTTGTCTGACTCATAACTCCTGGTTGATGAATGTGAGTATATGGAAAGACAGAAATTTCCTACCATTCACTCAATCTGAAAAGAAATGCATTTGGGAAAAACAGGTTGGCAAGTCTGACATCCTTTTAGCCGGTTTTCTTGAAGAGACGCCTGCTGTTCTGGAGATAACCTCAGCATGACGCCGTGTTTTGCCAGGCTCCCAGCTAACTCTACATCATGTGGGTCACGACCATAAATGCTCTGTCCTTTCCCTTGTCGGGGCTGTGAACTCGCGGAGCTTACGTAAGTAGATGTTGTTGGGACAAGGACGGGCGGTGATCTGATTCGGGCACATTCGATCAGGATCGGGAAGGGCAATAGGGGATTAGCCCCGAGGGGAAGGACCTGGGCTGCGCGTCCTCATCTTCCAGGCAATCCCTGTGCCTCTAAGCAAGTCATTTTCCTTCTGTCTGCCTGCTTCCCCCTCTCTCACGCGTGTGCGGTAGCTGCCTCCTGGGAACAGACGGAGAGTTTATTTAAATGCCAGAAGAAAACAGGATGAAGGATTCCATGATTACGTGTTGTTACACTGAACTACAGCAGGTTCGTAAGAAGTCTAAGCGGCTCCATGCCCTGGTGCACAGGCCGCACACCCACGAGATTAAGCTCTGTGACGACAATATTCTGAATGAGCAGCTGCTTCTCTGCTGCTTCTCTCCTGCTCTGATCCCTGAAGTTTAACTGGCATAGACTCGAGGGTCCCTCCTTGGGGCATCATATAAAATGCCAGTAGGAGGGGCTTTCCCTGGAGACCTCACGAAGACAAGAGAAATGGCTCAGAATGACATTATTCTAGCACATTAGGTTCTGAGATAAACTACCAATGTGCCCTCCCTGAGTAACTGAGGCGCCACTTAGCCAAGGAGGTCAAAAGGGAAGTTCCATCCGTTGAGAATTCTCTATTCCGACTCTCCTGGTTCTGCGTGTGTGTCCCAGAGCCGGTGCTGAGGTTGCGTGTGCCTTGGTCTTAGGCCTTATTTCTTTTTGCAGACTACTCTCAGTCTCCGCACATGTACCGGCATAAAGCTCCCTGTAAGGGGCCTTCTATCAATTGACAGGGACTCTGAGGTCTCCAATCAGTTTCCCAAGATGCCTGTCGCCATGACTCGTGAAGCCCAGACTGGTGCGTGACCCACTCTGTTCTATATGCTCTCTACCGTGCTGTGTGATGAGCAGACGCATTTCCTCACGTTGTTGGGAGTCCAAGTCGAAGAAAACAAAGGCGCCCTGCTTAGCACCATGAAAATCCCACATTCAACATAGCCCTGACCTTGCAACCAAACAAAAAGAACAAACACCTTTATGCCTAATAGCATTATGGCTTCGTCATTAAGTTTTTATTGCCTTAATATCAAGATGCCTCAGAGGCATATATTTTTGAACAATGAAAATACAAACCCTGTTGTGTGTGTGAAAAAGTGATGAAATAGAGGGAGACACTGAGGCATTAACTTCAGGAAGTGAAGGAGAAAAAATGTGAACTGAACGTCGCATCTGGCTTTGCATTAGGATTGTGGGGGGTGGGAGGATGTTTTCCATTTTTCCTTCTTCCGGAGGAAATGCATATTTTAGAGGTGTCTTTGATGCAGGGAATTATTTCTTTTTACTTCTGTCTGGTCTGGCGGCTCTATTATCAGGAGCTGTCTGGGAGATAGCAGTAAGAGAGTAAGTCTATATTTGAAATTCTATGGAATCAGAGCGATGGTAAGAGAGAGACACAACTTACAGACTGGGCTCTGCTGTCCTTTGAAGTACACCAAGTATGCAACCGTGCTTTGTAAATAATGAAGAGCTGTCTCAATGCAAGGAAGCTGTTTTGTTGTAAGAGGAGTCTGAGTATTTGCATACTCTTCGGCATCGGATACATGGCGGTAGCCAATAAAGCTCAGAAGCATAACCGCGGAGCTAGAAGAGGTCTTCTTCCAGTCAGTGTGCAATAAAAGCCCATTTTGCATTTGATTTGGACCATTCTTTCTAATTACATTTCGGTGGAGCTAAGGTGTGCTTGGAGGGCCACACCTCCACGCGATCCGACCTGGGAGCACCGGGGATGATTGTGCATGTGGTGAAAATCCTTGTGTGCAGATGTTTGCACTAGTTGTGCTGTGCTGTTTGTGATGTGAGGACAGGACAGTCCTCGAGTGTGGTCAGCTCATCTGCACTCATATCAATATACTGTTCCCACAGGAGTGAGGCCACGCTGTCTTGAGAAAAGATTAGTTCTTGATCCCACACCTTCTTTCTCAAGATTCCACAGAACAATGAAGTGTCCCTTAAAGTGTTTACGTAGGCTTCAAAGGGGAGCGTTACAATTTGGTGTGGCATTAGCTATAGGAGGCTCCCCCTCCTATTTTGTGTAGCGCGAGGAACGAATCGAGGCTCTCCGATACTGACACAGCATGGACAGGACGTGGTCATGGAGAAACGGCTGTCTTCAGGCTTAACTGTGGCTCTGCTTCCCAGCTGTGACCACGGGCAGGTTACCCAACCTTCCCTAACTCTAGTTTCCTTACCTACTGAGGCAATAACCCTCACCTCATAGGACAGTATGAGTGTGGGCTTTACTTGCAGGTGCTACGTCAGCAGGGGTTTCCTAAAAGTCTCAGCTTACTTTAAATCGCTGTAACTGTGACATCTTTGAAAGATTCTAACAGAGATACTCGGCTTGGTGAAAACCATCAGCTCTCACCTAGGTGCAGGTCATTCATATGTGATAAAAAAAAACCCAAGAAGAAAAGAAGGGTGAACCTTGAGTCTAGGCAGAATTGTAGTGATGCAGGCTTAGAAGACAGATGATGTGTCTTGGCCTTGGGAGCCCACACCAGTGACTCCATCTTGGTCACTATGGCTCCTAGCTCAGGGCGGGGGTCCTGCAGGGTGCTTCCACTCAGATGAGGCCTCCGGAGTGGAGGTGCACACTCCACTCTCCCCGGAGGCCCCTGAATGTCTGTGGTTCCAGGTCTTTAGGGCTGGGGCCTGGCCATCCACTTGGGGAATGAGGATTTTCTGAGTGCTGTGGTCTAACTATTTGTGTCCCCCCCAATTCACATGGTGAAATGCTAACCCCCCAAAGTGATGGCATTAAGGGACGGGGCCTTTAAGAGACGCTTAGTTCGTGATGGTGGAGCCCTCATGGAGGGGATCAGTGCCCTCATAAAGGAGGCTTCAGAGACCTTTATGTACCTTCTGCCATGAGGACACAGTGAGAAGGTGGTGACGTCTATGAACCAGGGTGGAGGCTCTCACGAGACACCAGAACTGGGGGTGCCATGATCTTGGATGTCCAGCCTCAGAACTGCGAGCCAATAAAGGTTTGCTGTTTACAAGCCACCCACTTTATGTTACTGTTGTCATAGCAGCCCGAACAGACTAAAACAACGAGAGAAAACCAACAGATGGTGGGAGTTCAAGAAATGCGAATTTCCTTCCCTTTCCCTCCCTTGTTACAATGCACTTGGGTCCTGTGTTGCGGTTGTGCTATTCGCACGAATAAACATTGAGTATAGTATTTGTTGGTGTTCCTTGGATCCCATTCTTTGCCTACCTGAAATAGATACATTTTATCCCTATACTTTACTGCAATACAATTTTTGTTTTAAATCAGTGAGTGAAATGACAGGTATATACATGCTTTACACACAATAAAAGTAGGTGAGCCATGCTACCAATAATTTCAACCTGAAAACTAAACATTTCACTTGGTCCTCATTGTACAGCGTGTTCATTTAGAGAGGCTGCTTGGAAGTTATTTTTAAACTCAGCCACTTAAATCATCATGTCTGGCATACTGTCTAGAAGATGCAATGTTTCATTATGAAGCAGAAACATTATGTGCTGTGGCATATGAGTCATTAAAAGAACAGCAGATACGTTGTCACTCCCAAATAATAAGGTTTGTTACTATTATTGATAACACGTCTTTATAGAGTCTCTTATCTGAGAATCTCAAATATCATTAAAATTGAACTACACAAAATTCTAATACCGTGGGTATTCGAAAGGATTTTTTATATCCACAGTCCATGCTTTCATTTATTTAATAAACATAACTGAGCATCTACTATGGGCTAGATACAGTGCTAAGCCCTAAGGACTCAAAAATGAATAAAGCCTTATGCAAATCAATTAGAATTTAGACAGATTTAATTAGAAACTATTTTAAAGTCTGGTTTATTTTAACCTACAGAGAAATTTCTGTACACTAAACAATATCATATTTTAAAAAGAGAACCTGTTGGCATGCAGATTTCAAAACAAAAAAGCAAAGATGATTTCTGAAAACCATGTCAATTGGAGGAAACTGAGAGTTCATTCAAAAATCTTCCTATATTCTATTTCAATGTATTTTTGGTTTTAAGTAAGAATGGGAGAAAGTAGAACATCACAAATTGGATTTTTTTTTTTTTTTTGGCTTTTTTCAAAGCTGTCAAGAAAAACTAAGCTTAAAAAAACTAAGACCATCATGGAGTTTATATTTGGTCTAGTGATTCACACCATATATATGTTGTAATTTCTCTATTTCAGCTAAGAGAAAAAGGAATATTGATGTAGTCAAATAACTAAAAGGACTATTACTAAGACACTTAATCTATCTGATAAATGTGAAAGTAATTAGATTCCTACTGATAGAAAGAGAGAGAATTTCTTTAAAAGTTTTGATTCCATATAGCTTTGAAACCACAAAGTATAGGAAAAATATATTCACCTATATTTGTGTGAGTATGCATATGATTCGTGTGTGTGTGTGTGTGGGTGTGTGCATGCGTGTGTGTGTGCGCGCATGTGTGTGTGCGTGTGTGTGTGTGCATGTGCGTGTGTGTGTGTGTGTGTGCATGTGTGTGTGCGTGTGTGTGCATTTTTCCCAAGGGCACAATTCATAGAAATGTCAAAAAACTGTAGTATATGAATCTGTAAGTCTAAATTAAATTAAGAAAATGTTGAGATAATGATCAATAAAATGAATACTTAATAACTTTTATATTGTTTTCTATTTTTCTATTTTAAAATATTCCTCTGACATATGCATAACACTTCAAAACATTAATTTATTTTAAAGTAATGTTATAGATACTGTATTAGATATCTAACGTGGAAAGACGATAAATGAATAGAAAATTATACTCTTAATAGTGTCCTTATCCTTTAACCACACCTTTAGGAAACCCAACAATATGAATCATGAGAACAAAGATGAAGCATTATTGTCTACTTAATGGACATTTACCCAAAGTTCAGACTTATACCAGAGAGAAAATGAACACTGTTGAAGCCATCTCAATTAGCAGAAATATTTTATATAGTCACTTAACATTTATTGAAATTCGACTACAGGCAAACATCGCCCTAGGTGCTGAAGATTCCACGAAGACTATGACACAGTTCACTCTTTGTCCAGCAAGACACACACAGCACAGTAACAAATACCAGTGGAATGTCCAGCGCTCTGTGAGACTGTTCTGACCCTTACCTATCAAGACAGGGAGCACTAGAACGTTCTCTTCTTTCCCTTTTGAATGAGCTAATGATTAATTGTGCTTCAGACCTCCGTTTAAACAATACTCTCCTAGAGACACCTTCTCTGACCCTGAGGCCAAGGGTCACTCCCTCTGCTTTATGTTTCCATAGCACCTTGTTCTCCCTCCCCCTTCTTTCTTCCCACTCTGTCTTTCTGTCCACAGTACCTTATAATTATGATGTCTGTCTTTCCTGTTAATATATTTTTCCACAAAGACAGAGCTTCTTCGTCATGTGGTTACTGCTATACCCACATCTAGAGCAGAGATTTCCCTTCACTTGCCCTTGGAAGAGAGCATCAGAGGAAGTCTGAGCAATGACACACTTGCAGAGCCACGTGATCCCACCCATTTTTACTGGACTCTGGGGCCTCCCCCTCATCCTGCTCTCTGCTCCTTCTCGTTTTCTGGGAACTGACACGAGACTACTTGGCTGTGGGGTTCAGTCAGTTTGTTCTCTTCACTTTCAAGGAGCGCTTGGAATCAAAACTGTTCTTTAGGTTGGACCCCAGCTACTTTCAAGGCTCTTTAGAATGGTTGGCCTCCTGGTCGTCACCTCATGACTCTGTCGCACGATCCCCTTGAGGACTATGTGAATTTTTAGGGGATGATTTCTAGTCGCAATTGATGGTTTTGTCAAGATAACAGTGCTGACGAGGAGCCGGCAGGCGGAGATCCAGAAAGAAACATTCCATATCAAAGGCTTCGTGTTTGAGATTTTGTTTCTTTCAATATTTAGGTTTAAATATTAATGAAATGTGTATCTGTACAAATTAGGTGAGAAAATAAGGGAAAAGAAGTGCTTCCCAGGTCCCACGAGACAAATCAAGCAAGCATGTGTGCTTCCTTCCACAACAGGACATGTTTTAAATTTCCCGCCTCATAAATATTTAAATCAGATGTCTAGCAGCAGTTATTTCTGAGGGAGGATGAACAGACATTTACAAAAGGAAGGAAAAGTACATTGGCCATCCAACGTATTTCTTGGCCCATGAGAGAAGTACTAAAAATGGAACAACTTGGATAATGCATTTAGGAAGTGTAAAAATAACTATGATATATATGCATACGTAGATATATATGTCAATTAAACATGATTTGTGATATATATATTTTTTATTTACTATACCTTATTTTTGAAGTATCTCTAAGGCACACACTTCAAGTATAGATGATAGCCTCTGCCCTCAAAGAGTTAATAATGTTACTGAGCAATCCTCACAGTGAGCTTCGGGCCAATACTGCTGAAAGAGCAGACGTAACTAATGGGGAAAGTTAGACTACTTCTTAAGGTATTTTAATCCCTTACTTCAAAGTAAAGAGGCAATTTAATATCTAAAACAAGTTAATTAGATTGAAATATTATAGTTACTTAAAACAAGTTATTTTGTCACCTCTCTTTGAAATTATGAAATACTAAAAGGAAAGGTTAAAGGAGTTGTGATAGAATGGTTTTCAAATATCTAATGAAGACACAACAAATTGTTCGCATCTCAATTCCATTAAGAAGAAAAAAAACAAACAGCATGCATGCTTACCCTGAAATGGTGAAAAAGAGAACATATTTTCTCAGGAAGGACTAAAATACTAGAAAAGATTATTAATGAAGACCTAGAAATCATTTTTACTGTAATTTTTCAGTATGATATACTTTCTCCAGATCACGAATGTATAGCTATATAAAATTCAAACATTTTTGGAACTAACATAATAAAAAGTGACTATCACTCCTAAAGTTAACTGCTCTCACAAGTTGGGTGCATATTTATTTGATGCTTTTCTCTATATAATGTAATTTATTATTATTTTAAAATGATATATAATGGTTCTGCAACTTGATTTTTATAATCATCAATTATGTTAAACATCTTTTCATATTAGCAATATATTTCCCCTTTCATTCTTCCTTTCTTTCCTTATTTTGTGGCTGCATATAAGCAATCTGTTATAAGAATTTTCTCATGTTTTTAATCACTTTTGTAGTGATCAACTTTTCTGTTAGTTTCATGTTGGGTTTAGTACAAACAATAATGCAATGAATATCTTTTATGTATTTATATATAAAACATGACAGTATTTCTGTAGGAAAAAATTTCTAGAAAGCTTGATTTTTAACAAATTTAATACATACTCCAGTGTTGCTTTCTGAAAGCATGTGCCTGTTTCTACATACCCTTGAATTTTTAAATATTGTGCTAATTTTAAGTCCAAAACATTTTTGGTTTTATTTGAATTTTATTGATCATTAGGGATGCTGAGTAATTCACAAATCTTTTTTGATCAAAATTATTTGTTCTTTTCCTATTATGTTTTCCTTTTCTCCCCTTTAGTTCATCTTTTTCTTACTGATGTTTAGTAGCTCTTTATATAGTATGGACAAAGTACCTCTTCCATTACCTATTATGTAAATATTTTCTAACAGAACTACTTATATTTTTAACTTTGTTAAATTGAGCCACCTAACATTTACTGGTTCAAAGCCAATGAAACACCAAAGTTTGTGCTTGGACCTATTTTTTCTTTTTTGGCTACTGATGGACATTTTCATGCATTATAAGTCTGAGGGTAGACAAATATATTTCCAGACATCAACTCTCTCCAAAAATGCTTACTTCTCACTAATTCATTTCTAAGAAGCTATCAGAAAATGTTCTATAAATATGAATAAGTAAATTAAGAAAAGACAGATTAGATCCAAGCCAAAATAAGTTCATAGAACAGTTAGGAGGAGCACTCCTAGGATGATGGTGAAGGGCTTACTAGAATAAGAACAGGGTAGCAGTCCTAGATCAACTATTTTACACTGGAGCAGAATGAGGCCCAGGAGGGGAATTTCCAAGGGAAAATGAAGAAAGAAGTTACATGAAGTATTTTATCACATTAACAGGAGTTTTATGCTTCTTATCAGAGAGTATGGTGTAAGAATTTGTGATAGGTACATTTAAAAATGAAGCAAATAAAAGAGATGATTTTTAACAGAGACATACAATGAAGCCAGTCATACAATAAACCCCAAAGTCAGCACTTTAAAAATATTAATGGAATTAGTAAACTCTTAACAAGACTACTTAAGGGGAAAGAAGCTAAAAAATATAAACTATCAGCAATGAAATAGAGACATCTGTCCACAAATACACATTTAAAAATAAAATAAGCAAATATTATGAATTTCTTTAAGATAAATTTGATAATTTAGATGAAATGTGCAAATTCTTTAGAAAATACAACTCACAAAATAAAAAGAAATTTTAAATAGTCCAATATCTACTGAATAAATTGAATCCATCATTAAAGACTTTCCCACAAAAAAAACTTAGTAAACAAAATAAAGAACTGTCCCAATTGGCTTCACCATTAATTCTTCCAAACATTTAAGGGAAAATAAACTAATCTTATTAAAAACTCTCTCATCCAGGAAACAGAAAAAGGGAAAACATTTTCCAAGTCATTCATGAGGTTAAAATAACCTTGATAAAGGAAAGGAAAGGATAATAGCAGCCCAATATATCTCATGAGTATCAGTGGAAAAAAATGCTAAACAAATATTTGCTAATTGAATCTAGTGATGCATAAAAAGAATACTGTATCATGATTAAGTGGGGGTTACTTCAGGTATGCAGGAGTTGTTTTAAATTCAAAAATGAATTACTATAACTGACCACATTAACAGAAAAAAATAAAAAATACATCTGATCATGTCAGTGAACACAGAAAAAGCATTCCAAATAACTCAACATTAATAAATTATTTCCTAATTAGGAATAGAAGTCTGATAAATAATATCTGTGACACATCATTAGTAAACATGATACTTAATAGGAATTATTGAAAGTTTTCCCCTGAGAACAGAAAATAAACCAAAATAATCAATTTCTTTTTAACATTGTATTGTATGTCCTAGCTGGTACAATAAGGCAAGAAAAAGAAATAACATGCATAAGAATTGGAAAGGAAAATAAAACTATAATTATTTTCAAGTGACATAATTATATGGAGAAATATCTCAATAATCTGCTAATAAGTTATTAGAAACAAAAAGTAAATTAAGCAAAGGCACTGGATGCAAGGCCAATTTATAACAAAAGAAATGCAAGAACTCTATATTAAAAATAACAAAACAATGTTGAGAAAATTTAAAAAGACCCAAGAAATGGAAGAATGTACCACATTCATAAATTAAAAGACACAATATTGCAAAGGTATCAATTTTCCTCAGATTAATTTGTGAAGTCAGTTTAATCCCAAGTGAAATGCAAGAAATGTTTATGTATTTGTGTGAAAATTGACAAACCGATTCTCATACTTCTCTGGAAATGCAAAGATCAAGAATAGCAAAATTAATCCTGAAGAAGCAAAACAGACCACAAGGACATACATTATCTGAAATTATGCCTTTGCATAAAGTTACAATAAATCCATGTGCTACTCGTGAATGGAGAGAATAGAAAATCCAGTAGCAGACTTGCAAAAGCATGCTCACATGATTTTATGACAAAGTTAACACTATAATGCAGTAGAGAATGGATGATCTTTTTGGTAACTGATATGGGATCAATTAGATATACATATGGAAAAAAATTAATCTTTATCCTCATTTCATATCATTCACACTATAACAGTTTTGATGGATTACAGATTAAAATGTGAGAGGTAAGAGATAAGCTTTTAGAGGAAAAGATACAGACCATCCTCATAACCGGAAATAGGCAAAAAAAATTTTTACACAGGACACAAAAAGTACCTGATTGTACTAAAATTTAAAACTTCCATTCACCAAAACACATCATTTGAAATAGTAAAAAGGCAAGCTCAGAGTGGGAGAATATATTTGCAATTCATAAAACCAACTAAGAACTGTATCCAAAATACATAACTAATTCCTACAGATCCATACGAAAAAGCAGAAGCTCCACATTCCAACCTGTTAACGATCCTGGTATGCTGTATTTCGTGTGTATTTTTCATTCTGGGCATCTTAGTGAAGGTTGCTATAACAATAGTGTGGATTGAGTGGCTTAAATAACATAGTTTGGGAGATTGGAAAGTCCAAGATCAAGATGCCAGCAGATTCAGCGTCTGGTGAGAGCCCACTTGCTGGCTTGTAAACAACTGCATTCTCACTGCATCCTCACATAGTAGTAAGAGGAAGCAACCTTGCCCTTGTCACATCTCCTCTTATAAATGCACTAATCTCACCATGAGGGTCCCACCCTGATGAACTAATTACATCCCAAAGGCCCCCTCTCAAATATCATCATGTTGGGGATTAAGGTTTCAACACATATGGGGACACAAACAATAAGTCCATAACACAGCTTTTTTCACAGGTTTTTACTTTTTTTTTTCTACTACCTGGGTTCAACTCTCAGCTTCATTATTTATTAGTCATGCAACTTTAATAAAGTGTCTTTAACTCTGTACGTTCTTATTTTACCCCTGTTTCTATACCTGGAAATGGATATTATTATATTTCCTGCATATGGTTGTGATTAAAATTAAGTATCTCTAATGCTATTACCAAATGTCTGTATTGTTATAAGAATCCTAAATAATGTACTAGTAAAGAGTCAAGTAATATAATAAACAAATAATTTACTACAAACGGGTAAGGTTTATTTCCAAAATGCAAGCATACTTTATTATTAGAAACTTAGGTCTATAATGTTTCAATCACTATTAGTTGGAGATAATAATAGTATTTACCTAATAACATTGTTATATGGATTAAATGTGATATTTTTAGTAATGCTTAGCTCAGTACCTGTAAAGTACTAACTGTCAATAAATTTTGGCTATTTTTATTCTTAACATTATTATTAAAGATCATCAGTAAAATAGCATATGAGCATCTAGAGAAATGCTAATCTTTTGATAAAGCTAACATCTCTTCTTGATTTAAATATATAAATTCTTATAAGTAAGGTATAGAAAGAAATTTATTTAATAAGATAAAGAATAGCTATATAAAGATAGCAGGCAATATCATATTCGACAATGAAACAGCAGAATTATCATTAATTCCAATACCAAGGATACTTGCTATCATAACTATAACTTAACATTCTAGGAACTGTTGCTGATGTAATAAATCAAGAAAAGCATTTGAGATACAGATATGTGAAAAAAGTGGAATAATTTATTATTCTATTTGGATACATTTTTCTACTTAAAAAACCCAAGAGAGTCAACTAGTAAGTAAATGTAATAAGGTGGCTGCTGACAGATAGAAAAATGAATAGCTTTTCCTCTTTACCAGCAATAAGCAGTTAAAAATTAGAATAGAATAAGAGTTCTTATCTACCCAGCAAGGAAAAACTCTAGCAATGAATTGAATAAGCAATGCCTGTGGCATATGCAAAACAAAGAATAGGATGCCATTGAGATTTTAAAAAGATTTAAACAGAGAAAAAATATGGTATCTGCCTGGATAAAAATAATGCCCTTTCTGAAGATATTAATTTCATGCAAATAAATAAGTAAATTTAATGAAATTCCAATGGAACATCTGAGGAAATTGTATACCATATAAAATAGTAACATAAATATTATGTTACATGAAGAAATTTTCTCAATCCAATGGAAAGTGAGGGAAGTAAGATAGAAAATGATATGTATTATATGCATTGCTCCTGAATTATTTTTTTTTAAATTCAATTTTTGTAAATTAAAAATACAGAAGCAATACATATAAAATACCTAAAAAAATACCCCCAAATTTTAACATGAGATTGTGAGGACAGGGATTACTGATAATACTTTTCTATACCTTTTTTATTTTAGACAATGAGAACATTTTCTGTATTTTTAAAAAGGATGTGCCACAGAAGTAAAATCTACTATGATGATTTTATTGGTGTGATAAACAGGCTGATGATGACATTTGTTTTCTATCATTCACATGTGGGCCCTGCAAAACCATCGTTCTCCACACTGTGTTTTGTGCTCAATGGCTAATATATTCAATAATTAACTCTCCACAGTATGTAGAAATTATCCTTCAATACTAAGTTTTATTTTACTAACAGATTTCAGTAATGTGTTTCAGCATACAGTATAATTAGTTAATGGGGTTATATTCATAAAGACTTAATCCAACATAGAATTATATTCCCTTGAAGACCTCTTCGTTTGAACTTGTGTCCTCCCTGTACCTCGCTCACACACATATATGTACTTATTTTTTCATTCAGATGGTCATAATTTGTGGCTTTCAGAGAGTATTTTCTATTTTAATTTCTATTTTTACCTTATAGTAGAAAAAGGTCAATAGATCTAAAATCAGGTGAGGTTAAGAAATATCAGTAAGGCTATTCATTAAATACTGTGTGTCTAGAATGAAGTAAACGAGAAAAGTTTTCTTCTAGAAAAGATATAATAGATTAACTTTAAATGCACTATTAGACATTCTAACATAAGCCATTTTATTCATATAGATATTATTATGTTATAATATTCTTATGAAGGATTCATCAAAATTTTTTCACTATACAAAACAATGAAGCTAATTACTATCATTTTAGTTTCAATTAATGCTTTGTTTCTTAATGTGAGGCACTAAGAGACAGTCTTCCGGTAGAAACAGTGAATATTGAAACGCTAATCATTTTTACAGTAACTTCATTATATGTTGACATAATAGAATGCACATATTTGGAAGCCAGGTATACCATATTGAAACATTTTAATGAAGCTTATTTCTCTCCTAGTTCCTCATGTAACATTTTCACATATGTTACTGTAAGAATTTCGCAACAGTTTGGTGATTTTGACACTATTATCACGATGTTACAGAAAAAGAAATCTAACAAAAGGATATTGAGTAATTTGCCAAATAACAAAGAAAACGGTAAAATCGAACACCAATGTCCTGCTTACTAAAATGCACAGTACTTTTATTCTTTATAGTGTAATACATAAGTGTCCATAGTATTTCTTCTGAAATTATCAATACACTAGTTACCTTGCATTTTCAGGCATTTCCATCCACCCAACACAAGTGTCAAGTCATTTACAGCCCCAGGAAGGGCAAAGTTCGTGTTTCTCCTTGGCAAGTGAGTCAGCTGCCCAGCCTGAAACCTGGGGACTACTTTGGCCCCTGCCCTCTCCTTTCACATTCAAGTCTTTGGGGTCAGGCTTGTCGCTTCTGCTCGAAAGGTATCACATACCCATTATTTCTCTCCATCTCCACTGGCCCCACTCCAAGTCAAGCCCAAATCCCATTCCTAGAACACTACAGTGTCTCCTCACTGAACTCTTCCTTCCACTTTTCTATGTAGGACACTTTCTGCAAAGTAGTTAGAGAAATTGTGTCAAGCTTAAATGTATCCATATCACTCCTCACTCTTGCAAGAAGGCCTCAGTGGCTTCCTTGATCTCTTAGAATAAAATATGCACATCCAAACATTCACCCTTCATGGTCAGGCCCTCAGCCAGCTCTTCACTCTCCCAGTGTTCTGCCCTCTTCCCTCTCCAGTCACATGGTCTTCTGCTGCACCCCCGAACACCACAAGCTCTTAGCTTCCTCCATACCATTTCACTTGGTGCTCCCTCCGTCTGGATCATTCTTACCCTTCAAGTCTCATCTTAAATGCCACGAACTTAGAGTTCTTCCTTACGCGCCAAATCTAAATAGGGTCTCACTCCTTTATTCTTTACCAAAGCACCCTACATATTTCCTTCTCAAACATGACACAATCAGTACTAAGTATATGCTTACTTAAGAGCTTAAATTCACGTCCCATACATCATGGTGTAGCCTGTTTATTCACACAGAGTTTGGAGCATAGTGGGCTCTCAATAAAAATTGGGTGAATGAATTCTTTTCTGCATGATAAACACATGAAGGCTGTATAGAAAACTTTAGGCACCTATTCTTTCAAATATTTCTAACTTCTCGGGTGAGTTTTAATACAAAAGCAAATTATGAGCTGTAATGGAGGACAGTATTCTACTCTTCTGTAAGAACAGATTGATGAAAAGTGTCTTATGAAATAATTAAAGGAAAGCAAACTTTTAATTCATCTAATTTGGAAGGAAATCTGACATCAGTTTGATTGCTGTAATTGTAGTAAATGTCACGTGAAAAAGATACCTTGGTTACATGAATATTGCTAACATTAATATGTTTTCCTTTGATAATTAGTTTCTTGAAGACTGTGGTTAGGAAATCTTTTAGTTCTCTAATTAGTTTTGTTTGTTTGTTATGGGTTTGTGTTTTTTATTCTTTTCTGAAGAATTAATTATATTTCACAGTTTTTAGGTTAGACAATGCGTAATTTCTTGTATCCAACTCTAGGTTTAACTTTATGTTTGGATTTTTGCTATCCTAGGCGGCTTTTGGCTTTGGGTTATTTCAAACTGTAATTTAAAAACAAAAGTCTAGTTACAAAACTGCATGAACTCTAATAGAAATAATATAACATGTTGGAAGTTGAATACTTTTTTCTCAGAAGCAGGCATTTATACTGCTCCTACTATATACATGTTTCTAGCAGAATGTAAAATACAAAGGGCTATACAGCAAAGTAACATGTTAGATCCTGCTATTTTTAATAGGCATCTTCAAAGAGATAACCCCCTAAGAGAGCTTATCTAATCTGAATTAAAAACATAAAGGGATTTCTTATAAATGAACTGACTTGCCTTGATTAATTATTAAAATATCTTTTTATTTATGAAATTTTATAAGCTAAATTACTCCAAAGCAAATAGAAAGAAATGAAATTAGCAAAGAAGTTTACTACAATTAAAAAATACTTAATCGCACACAGCATCTTTCTGCTACTTCTCTCTTTGACACCATTATTCAAAAACCTGGGACCAGGGCTTTGTTCACGGACCGGCAGTAAATGTATTGGCTATAATGTCAATGAACTTTAAAGCAAGCTCACCAAAATGGAACTCATTATTCTCTGAGGCACATCACTATTGGCATATGGTACATTCATCCTATTACTTTTCATTGTGTAAGTGGATTATATTTCTCAGAATGATTCTATTTTTTAATGACTCAACAGGCATGCATTTTTATTTACTGCAGATCTGAGAAGCTGTGTGGAGCAACACATCTTCAAGTAAATATAAATTTTGTTCTTGGTGACAAGCTGATATATATTACATCAGGGAATTTGGTATGGATTTATTTCTGTTTGTGGGTGAGAATAATACTGGCATGTTTATTCTTCTATAAAGTTCATGGGGGAAGGGGATAAAGAAAAGATGGATTTTTGGAGTGGTTCTAATTACAAACAGATTACAGCATTGATATTCTATGGCAGTAATGGAGAAGAATATGCTTTGATTATGCATTGACATAGAGTGGTGGATTAGGGGTCAGCGAGCTGGTGAATAAATCGGAGGCCAGACTGATTTGCAGGGAGATAGCTTAGTGTTGAGTTTTCCTGTGTTAGGACAGCCTGAAATCAAGGCAATCATCTGAATAATTCTCTGCCAGACATAGGACCTGGGATTGTTCAAAATCAGCAAATCATTTCAAAGAGGGCAGAATGCAAGTGTATTTGCTTCTTTGGGAATATGTACATCTACAAGACTATAACAGCTGCAAAATCACATTTTTGGTCATGAAAAGATCACTTCTCTATCTCATCATGGAGCCAGGTAATCAACAAACACATGGTTTTATTTTTCTTCCATCCTATGACCAATGCTATCAAGATTCAAAATGAGCATAATCAAGGCACACACACCAGGCATAAAAAGTAAGGTTGTTAAGGAAAGAGGTAAGACAGTTAACACAAACAAATGTACATTTTCGTTATATTTATTTCCTGATATTTGGACATCAAACATTGTTTTTTTCCTATACAGGTAAGTTGCCAAATTCTCATTTGGTAGGAGACTACATAAAACATATATTTTTTTCTATTACATTGAAAAAGGCTACCTGTTTTTATCTTTTAAAATTACTTATTACATAATCACTCCAAATCTCTTTTTGTCCCCTTTTCCTCAAAGATCCCAATGTTATCTCCTGATACAATTTGGTACCCCAAATTTCTATTTTATTTTTAAAATTACTAATACTTGGGGGGAGCTAAATATATGGTGATGGAAAGACAACTCACACTGGGTGGTGAACTTATACAATAACTTGACGATGCACTGTAGAATTGTATGCCTGAGACCTAAGTAATTCTTGCTAACAGATGTCACCCCAATAAGTCTAACAATAAAAACATTACTAATACTTGACATTTCTCATTAGAACCCTGACGCTATTCAGTGATCCTGTATTGAGTTCACACGAGGGGCCTAGACTTCGCTCCAAATTTCTATTTCCTTTTTGTTTGCTTGTTTGTATTATAGCCAAACTTAATTTAGTAAAACAAGAGATAAAACCAAGGACCAAAATTTCAAATTCTTAACTTTATAAGTAGCTCTTGTCTCTCCCCATAAAAAAGTAAATGAATAAGTAAATGAAAACATAAATTAGGAAGAAAGGGTTCAAATGAAATGATGGCTGCATTTAAGAACAAAATGGATATATATACTCTTGTGTGTATGTGTGTGTATATTGCACGAGGGTTGTCCAGAAAGTATCCAGCCATTTAATATGAAAAATAGAGGCATTTATGGCTGGATTTTTTCCTGGACGGCCCTCGTATAACAGTCAATGGACTAGGATGTAGATGATACAGATAGATAAAAACAGAGGTAGAGATGATAGAGAGATAGTGATATGTGTGTGTGTGTGTCTGTGTGTGTGTGTGTGTGTGTGTGTGTGTGTGTGTGTGTGTATATAGAGAGAGAGAGAGAGATCGATCCTGGTTTATAGTTCATTGACTATTGCAGCAGTTAATACTTTCTATAGTATGTAGCTTGTCTTTTCATTTTCTTTGTGGTCATTTTTGATAAAGAGAAGTTCTTAAATTTAATCAAATTATAGTTCTTTTGTTTTATGCTTTTTAAGTGTCCTTCTTTATCCCAAGATTGCAAGTACGTTACTTACATTGTTTTCTAAAAGTTTTACAGTTTTTGTCTTTCACATTTATCTATAATCTACATGAAATTGATTTTTGCCTATTATATGACATAAAAACTCAATGTCATTTTTATCCATATGAATGACTCTCCCAGCACCATTTACTGAAAGATCCATCCTTTCCTCACTGTTCTATAGTGCCAACCCTGTCATGAGATTTCTAGACATCTGTGAGTTCTATATTCTGCTCCATTGATCAGTTCATCTACCCTTGCAATAATGACACACTCAATTAGTTACTAAAACTTCATAATAAGTTTCAACATTTGTATGCCACACTCCCACATACTTTTCCTTCATGAGGCATATTGTCACTATTATTGGCTTATTGCTATTCCATAAAGATTTTAGAATCAGTGTGTCACACAACAAAACAAAGCAAAATAAAGAACCTTGGTCGATTGTGACTGTGATTACCTGAACTCCATAGATTAAGTCAGAGAGTGTTGACTTCTTACCATGGCTTGGTGATATGTCTCAGTACCAACAGGACAGGCCCTTCTTTAACTCTAGTATTTAAGGTTGCCTTGATGGTCTGGGAACATTTATTATTCCATATAAATTTTAGACTAAGTTCACTCAGTTCTTCAAAACATTCAAATGAGATTTGGTGGGATTGCATATGTATGGTTAAATCTGGGGGAGAACTTACATATTCTTAAGGGATAAAACCATCCAAGAGCATAAATTATTCCTTCAGTTATTTATAACATTGCTCTCCTTTATTCATGTTTTAAGATTTTCTTCACAAAAGTCTTGTGTATTCCTGTTTAAGTTACAATTCTTTATGCTTGTTACTGTTGTGGATGGTTTTTATCTTAGATTTCTTGGTTGCTGATTGCTTTTGTAGAAACTGCTGTTAATTTTTGTACTTTGGGCTTGTATTTAACTACCTCGCTAAACTCTCTTATTAGTCCTAATAGTTTGTCAGGTTCCATTGTTATTATTTTTTAAATCTTTCCTTCTAATCCTCATTTCTCTTATTTCTTTTTCTTTTCTTACAACATTGGCCAGGGCTTTTAGTTAAATAGTAGCAGTGATATGAGTCACACATTATGCACTCCTAGTCCTGTTAAAATGCTTCTCATGAGGTTTTATGTACTGGGAAAGAGGAGGGATACCCACAGCACTGCAGCAGGCACCTGCGGAGTTACGTACCCTACAATAGCTGGAGCCATGACAAAAACCTGCAGCATTTCATTCAGAAGAATTTGATCTTTGCCCTGTATTTACAATGAACACTAGAATTTAATTCATTTTAATAAAAATGTATTGATTACCTATTAGTACAAAATAAGTATTATACTAAGTCACTGCAGTTTCTGTCTGAAATTTGTGTTGTAACTTCATGGCAAACACATTTCTAAATAATATATATATGATATACTACTTGATTTCATCAACTCCCTCAGAAAAAATTGAAAAAAAAAAAAAAACCCTTGGAATGTTCTCTGCAAGGAGATTCCTCAAACAGATTCATTAACCAGAGACTGAACAAGAGCATTGCCATTTTTCAAAGTATTAAATTATCCAAGTGAAATCATAACATCAGTTTTATAAAAGGAATATTTTACTCTTCACTCAAATAGTAGGCCTTAAGCTAAAAGTTAGTCATTTGAAGCTTGCCCTTCTTTTAGAGTGGTATTTGATTATTCATAACGAGAAGGCAGTCCTTTGAAACTAGACTATAAGAGAAAATAGGCCTTTTTTTATTTTTCTAGTGACTGAATAAATGAAGGATCTCATTAATCAAGATGACTCCATTGAAAAGTGGGCCTTAGACACACTTCACCATGCAGTTGTCATTTTTACCTGCCCCCTGTGATCTATTTCAGTTTTATGCACTTACAAAACAAGTTTCATCCCCCTGCACCCAGTCAAGAATTTAATTGCTTGTCTTCAAGTATTTGAAAAGTATTATAGAAGGGAAATGAATTCAGTGAACACCTATAAGCACCAACTCAGCCCTATGTGGCATGCAAGGGTCTCAGCATAGATGAATTTGTGGTAGGGCAAAACATCGAGCTCCTGGGCCTCCTGGGCCTCCCTTCAGCAGAGAAAAGGAAGTAAATAATGGAATTTGTTTGAGTACAAAATTTGGCAAGAGGGAGTAGCAGGAAGATTACGGAGCATTTTTAGTGTTGATCATGGCACCCTGGCTGGGCGGGAGGCAAATGAAGTCAGAACAGAGAAGGGACCAGAAGAACTGGCAGAGCCTTGGAAGGTAATGAAAAGTCTGTTTTCTTTCAACCACGTAGACAATAAAATCCAAAGCCCTCACAAGACCCACAGGGTCCTACACAACCATGCCCCTAGCTACCTCTCCAAAGGCCCCGAGCCATACCTTGACTAGGGCCGTGGGCATGCTCCTACTGCATGGTGCTGGCAGCTGCTGCTCCTTCTGCCCAGGTCACTCTCTCCCAAGGTACCGACTTGGCCCCCTTCCACCTCATTCAGTTTCTTCTTTCAATATTGTCACCGCAGAGTGGCCTCTTTGACTCATTATCTAAAATAGCACTTTTTTCTCACTCTTTATCTCTATACTAATCTTTTTCATTCTTAATAATTATCATTCTTAGACACTACATTATATACGTATTGTCTCTTTTAAAAAGACTTTTATTAAAATATAGCTAACATACAAATTATATTAGTTTTGAGTGTATGCCATAGTTACTCAGCATTTATGTATCTAAAGAAGTGATCACCACGCTAAGTCTGGCAACCATCTGACACTGTCAGATGCAGTCACAACCATGCAGTCACAACATTATTGACTGTCCCCTATGCTGTACATTACATCCCCGTGCCTTAACTTGTGTTGAACCTATTCCCCTTCACCTTTCCCCCTTTTTATTTTTTAATTTTTTTCTGTTTATTGTTAGGATTCCCCTTTTTAATATTTCAATTGCAGCTGATATTCAATATGTCCAGGAGCACAAAGACTTTACAATGCCTTTGATTCAATAATTATTTCATGTGTTTCAAAATCAACTAATTTTAATGCATACTTAAAAATCTTAAACTCCCCCATCCATTTAGTTACCCTCTCTAGAAGATAGCCACACTGATTAAAGTCTTGTGAATCTTTCCAGCTCCCCCATGCAAATACAAGCAAATATGAATATATAAAAATGTTCTTAGCTTTCTTCTTTTTTGCCCAAAAGGGCATGTGTTAAACCCACCTTGAGGTCTCTTGCTTTCTCCTGTTGCAGACCTTCCCTAGCAGTGGATAAAGTCTTCACTTTACTTTTCTTTTGGAGACTTAAAGTTTTGGGACTGTTTGATTTACAGCCCTAGTGTTCTACTATGTACTTATACCATAATTTATTAGACATGGGGGTGTTTTCTATTTGTCCTGTTAGATAAATGAGTAACTTTGCATGTGCATTATTTTATCTGTAGGCAAGTATAGGTATAGATGAAATTCCTCAAGGTGGTTCAACAGCTACATACATTTATAGTTTTGATAGATAATGCCAAATTGACCCCCATAGTGAATGTACCAATTTGTACTTCCACCAGCCATGTGTAAAATGCTCTTTCCCCACAGTCTTATGAACAGTAAAATTTTTGCCAATTTGAAAAGTGAAAATTGTATCTTACTGCTGTGTTTTGCTTATATCTCTCAGATTATGAGTGAAGTAGAACTTTCTTATGTAAAGCTCTCATATATTTATTTACATTATTCTTTCCTATGAACTGTCATCTTTTACGGAAAGGACCATGTCTATTGCATGACTGTATGCTCAGCAACTGTAATGGTATCTGATCTAGAGTAAGATTTAAACATATTTGTTGACTTAATGAAGGGGGCAATGTGGTGAAATGCTGGGCTAAAGAAGTGAAGGGAAGAAGAGGCAAATTATTCTAGAGAAAGAGCAGTTTTAAATGATCCTGCACATCAGTGTCACCATGGCAGCAGGGTCATAGCCATAAAGATATTTGAAACAGAGAAATGTGATGTCTCATCAGCATAGATAAGGACATGCCATAAAGCATCACATCATAAGTTGTCCTGGACAAAATGCATATCCTTGAGTCCTTGAAAAGATGCAGATAAAAAAGATGCTTTGCCTCTAATTGGGCATCCAGTTGTCTACTTCCAAGATGATCCCCTGGGCACCCAGACCTGCCTGTTTTGGGTCTAACCACATTCCTTATCCTGTTATTTTTTATTCTGTGTCTGACTCAACTTAACTTCGTCTATCATCTCATCTGGCCTTGGACCCACGCATTCACCAGTGTCTCCTCTCCCTCTACTTATTATTATTCAGATTCCCTTTCTCCCTATTAACTCCCTCTTGTACTCAGAGTTCTAGGCCCTGCTCTTCTCCCTGCCTTTAGCCCTAGAGAGTTAGGTGTCAAATATAGAAAATAAAAATTTTTTTCATTCCTGCTTTTATCTTTTAGCATAAAATGAAATCATTTGTAATTACCAAAACTATATCCTAGCAAATTTCTCTCTCTCAAAGATGTGGACAGCTGTCATGGAAAATGACTTTCTAAACTCAAATTGCTCTTTAACAAATTGGACAATGACAATCACTAAAATGAAAGTGTATCCTTCAAATCTTTGTGGAGCAATTTGTAATCTGTTTTTGAGCCTTTGTTACAATGTCACTGTGTTGTTCAGTAGATATTTCTTCTGTTCATTCTTTATATTATGAAAATCCATTCTATTACTGGAAATTCAATTGATTTTAGCAGGAATTTATTGAGCACCTAGTAATGTTCCCAACATCATGCTAGAAGCTGTGAGGAAAACAGATGAGGTATATGCTATACCCTTGCCCTCGAAGAGTACAGGATTTAAGCAAGAAACAATATGTATGCAAATAATCCAATTAGCCTGGAAACCCACAGAGTGCAAATATGGAAAAGTAGAGAATAAAATAAGTCAACTGGATAAAAATTATGCCCCTGACACACTGGAGCATTAATCTACAAAGGACAAGCCAAACTTGTTCCTTCCTTAGGACTTCTGTCCAGAGAGCATTACCTCTAAGCCATGGCATGGCTGGCTTCTATTTCTGATCAGTCAAGACTCTCTAAGGGCTTCCATATTGAACATTCTAAATCACCTAGCTTTTTCCAGCCCCATTAACACTTTTTCTGTTTTATTTTCTTCATACTATTTCAATTGCTGATATTAATCTGGTTCATTTATTTGTTTACTTGTTCATTGTCTTTCTTTTCCCACAAAATATAAACTTCACGAGTGAAGGTACTTTGTTGTATTTCCTGCTATATGCACAAGAACTGTACCAGTGCCTGACATACGGTTGGCTCAACAAATCCTTCAATTTGTGAAACAAATGAACCAAATGGATAGTACTGACACTAAAGGAGATAAGACGGAATCAAAGTCTGCTGGTGCTGCTGGGTATGGCTTTATGAATGTGGTGGAACTTTAGGTAGCATTTGAAGAATGGATGATGTTTCAATTGAGGGGGAAAAAAAAGAATACTGACTGATTATTCAGTTAGCTGATGTGTGTCTTGCTGGAGAAAAGATTTAGAAGGCTTTTAGAATTATTTCTTCTCATCATAGAGATATGTCAAGACCCACGTAATCTACTCCCAAGGGAGATGGCTGTGCCTTTCAAAGCACGGTACATAGAAGATTTTCCTGAACTGTAGCGAACGAGGGCTCCTGTGGCCACTGATAATCCAGAAAAACCCATCAGGATGCTTGATTTTTGCCAATGGCAGACCCTCCTTCCTAGTTCAAAAGTATGCTTAATATTATTGGAGGACATTAGTTGAAGAAGAAACTTTAAGACAAACATTTTGGGGGAAATTAAATTTCATATTTCAGGAGATGATGTGAAAATGCGATTGGATATATTTCATGGAACTTATTTTCAAAGAGAGGGTCAAGCTGTTCTGTTGTTCAAGAACTACTCTAGACATACTGTTATCCTCCATTTTTCCTTCCAATCCATCCAATCAGCAAATCTCAGCCAATGCACCTTCTTACAAATCCTTTGAATCTGCTCACTCTGTGCTCCTCCCAGTGCCACTTCCTTTGTGAACTTTCCGGAGTGCTTAGTTGACTAGCTGCTATAGCTTCCGAATTCCCTGCCTCACCCTGACTTTTCCAATCTAACCTCCACATTGCCACAGAATAACTTCTAAAAAGCAAGTCTGACCACCTCACACCCCTGTTAAGGTACTCTCCTATTATCCTGCAGATCAATTCCAAACTCCGAACCATGATATTCAAGCCCGTTGATCTTCTTGATCACTCTTTTCTCCGTTCAGCATCATTGTGCAGCATTCCCCCAAACCTGCCCTTAAGATTAGGGTATGCCTCATGTATCTTTGTATCCACAGCATCCCACGTAAGTCTATCTATCATGGTCCTAGCGGACACCCAATACATATTTGTTAACTTCCAAAGTTGGATAACCATCTCCCAAATCAAGAAGGAAGGCACGAGAAAAGTCATGTTGGCCAGCAGCTAACAGTTGCAATCTTGTAGTATCAGTCAAGGAAGTGCAGGTAGGGGTTAGGTGGGGAGGGGGGGCTGGGTATAAATTCTGTGAGTTCAATGCTGTGAAGGAACTGAGGATGAAGCCAAGAACAGTTTTCGGTTCTCGTCTCCCCAGCAAGGCAGCAGCTGGTGTCTGGCAGAAGCGAAGAGTGTTGCCACGTCACTGAGCAGCAATAGTGGAGTCACCACTGAGCCAGCAGCCTGAACACTCTTTCTTGGGCCAGAACGAGGCTGCAGGGAAAAGGTGGCAGCACGGCAAGTGGCAGCTGGAGAAAGCAGCAGAGGCCATGGTGGCATACTGGCAGGGGAACTGCTTTTCCAGATGGACCCAGCTAATTGAGACTAATAGGGCACAGGGCCAGTCTGCGAGGCGAAATACCCACATCTTAGAATGTGGCTACGCAAACACCCTGCTTACGAAGTCTCTTCATGCACAGAACCTCAACAACACCCCTCTTTTCCTTTCCAGCCACCTACATCCAACCAGTCACCAAGCCTCGATGATAACACCTGACAAATGACTTAGGCATTCCTTTCCTCCACCATTCTTTGCCACAACTTCTATTCAGGCATCTGTCATTTCAATCTAGACTGTCCTTATCAGCACACTCACAGGGATATGTGTACAAAATAACCCCTCCAATCTATCCTCCATATTCCTAGAATCTGTATTTCTATAGAAATGGAACAAGGTTATGTCACCACCCCCTTGATGATATTTTTGAGCTTCTAATGGCTTGTGATGGCTTAAGAAATTGTACCCAAGTGGGGTATTAGTACTTAACCTAACAGGACTCTCTGAGGATTCAAGAGTTTAATGTATGCAAAGCTTTAGAATTATGTCAGCACAATGCAAGCACTATTGAAGTGTTAATTATTATTAATATTACTGTTTTTTATCAGAATAGTCTCCAAGATTTCTTATAATCTCATTCAATCTAACTGGAGAAACAATAGAGTATATGTCAGTGCAGACCTAGATTCAAACCAAGATACTAGCTGACTGATCTTAGGCAAGAAACCTATTTAAGTCTTAATTTCACCATATGCAAAATAGGAATAATAGTAGTCCTTATCTCCTTAGGTTGTTTTGATAAATTTAATGCAGAAAGAAGGGCTGGCGAAGGTGATCAAGGAGGAGATAGCTAAGAGTTAGAAGAGCCAGGAAGGAATATCTTTCTAAATGTCAACAAAGAATAATTTGAGAAGGAGAATATGGTTGACAGTTTTAAATGCTCAGGAAGAGTCACATTGGATGAAATTGGAAAAGAAGTCTTAGATTTGGCGGGTAGAGAGTTGCAATGAGCTCCATAAGAGCTGTGTTGGGAAAGGGGTGGAGATGAAAGCAATTGCAGTGGTTTGGAGAAATGGAAGTGTAACAGGCGGTGTATTTGAATAATGCTGCTCTAAAGTGAAGTTGCCCTGAGATCGACAGGTGTATATAAAAGGCGAGTTCCAGAATCCCAGGCTCAGAGCTTGCCACTGTGTAAGTGACATGAGCAATAGTAATCACAATAAATACACATCAGGCATAGCATTACTATATGCCAGCCCCTGGCTTAAGGTTTTCAATATATTTTAATCATCTCATCTTCACAACAACCCCAATGTCCCCATTTTAAAGAGGATAAAACTGAGGCTAGTTAGCAGTGGAGCTATGATCCAAACCGAGTGAATCTGGCTCCAAACATAGTATGTCTGTGCTGTTATGCTATAGCCCTTGATTCAGTTCAATTTAACAAAAACTTTTGAATGACTGTCTAGTGCCAGACACTATTCAAGTCTCTGGGGGATACATCAGAGAAAAGAAAAAAGGACAAAGACATCTTACAGACATTAAAACTTTAAAAATATATCCGGCCTAAAGGGCCCCCATCTACTCCGTTGCACTTTCTGTGTCATTGGGTATAAGCAACATGTCAAGAGCATGCCATCATGGAGAAAGATGGCCAACTTTCCTACCTAACGAAGGTGTCTCCAGTCTTTTTCACCTATTAAAAGACAGTAATGGAGTCCTCCTAAGAAGCTGTATTAAGATGAAAGATAATCAGGTTTTAGAATAGCCCCAGATGCCACGGACCTTGGGTAGTTCTGTTAATCCATCAGTACTTAAGACAAGAATACGTATTAACAATGGTTCCCTGCTGTAGGAAGACACTTTTTCGAGACCAGAGTCCCTTCTCAGGAAATCTGCTCCCCTGACCAGACCTGGGGATAGATTTTCTCTCTACATTGCATCACCTCTACCCCTTTTTCTGACTGCACTTCCACTCCAGCAAATACTTTGGTTTTCAATTGGAGTAGCAACTTGCTTGCTCGAGGACAAGTTCTCTTTAATCTTTTGATCCTTTCCAGCTAAAGTCTGATTATCTTTTTTGTTGTTGTTGTGTTTTGTTTTGTTTTGTTCTGTTTTTCAGAAGTTAGGTCACTACCTAACCCTTTCAAAAGTCCTTTATGAGGCTGGTGTTTTTCATCCCAGGAATGACTGTGCACTTCTGTCTTTAGGTTTCCACCGTAACTTCTATTCCACTTAATTTCTCTTCCCCTGTGAACTTACATAGGATGGTCTTTAGATCCATGGAACCTAGGCTGGTGACTGACATACAGTAATTTCCTAGTATTTAATAAATTATGAAGAAGCTGATATAATGGCCATAGAATCTTGGGAGTATGAATAAGTGAATGAACAAATGAATGAATAAATAAGCATAGATGTAGCGTGTTTCTCTTGAGGACTAAAATGCATAAGCTGTTAGAATCTCCAATGAAGACCTGGTGGATGATATGTTTAAATCAGTAGTAGGAACTGGTTCTTTTTGATGTCTAAAAAAAAAAAGAGAAAATTATCAGTGGACTTGAAAAGCCATTACTTTGCATAATGATATTATTAATATTGTGAGTGATGCTGGGCCCATTTGTTGTGAAATGACAACCATTTCACAGCAATTGCTTGGGGCCTATTTGGGAATGAAAAGTGCTCCTTTCCCGTGTGTGCTTTCATATGCCGTCAGAGGGGCCAGGGAGAGACAAAGCGCTAACTTGGATCCCATTTGGAAGAATCAATCCATTATTAGTGGCTCCAGCCTCTTTCCCCAAATGCCTCGAAACAGGGCACTGACAACACAGAGAGTATATGCTTCCATGAGACATAATCTACAACTGGCCCAAAGTTACAATGCTTCCCAAGGAGGAGTCTGTGGAAGCCATGGAAAAACAAAAGGGAGATGTCACAGTCACCGTGGGAAAAAAGCCCAGCTACACGGTATTATCAGCTGCATATGAGACCCCAAGAAATGGAAAAAGGGGGCCCTCAATGGTGAAGGAAAACGGTAAGCCAAATACAGACACAGTCATGGTGAATCTCCGTAAATCTTGCTTTGGCTTTTCTAGCACCTTCTCTTTGACTCTATTGCCTTTAGAATCCACTTTCTTTATTTCTTTTACTCTTAATTTGTTTGGTTTTCTTTTTTAGAGAATTTTTATGAGTTTATTTGAGCTGAACTGACGACAGATGTCAGGGAGCAAGATTTCAATGCTGGCTCTGTACTTAATTTGGCTACCTGACACTCAGCTTAGCAATTCCCATCTTGACCTATGAGTCTAGCCCCCAGCCAATTTCTGGCTAATTGGTCCTTGCTGTTAGAAGGCAGACATGAAGTTCACCTCTCTAGCTTTGCCCATGTGGGGCCAGCAGCTCTCCCACGCTGTTCTTTCCCCTGCTTACACGTCATCAGGAGCTTAACAACCACCGGAAGTAATTTAAGCATTCTTTTCCCTTCAACTCCTAATTGTTTACCTTCTGTCAAAAAAAAAAAAAAAAAAAAAAAAAAAAGCTTCAGACCTGAGAAAGCAGAACTGCTATGGAAAAGAGGGACATGACTACATCCTAGAATAGATCAAAGAATGTAAGACAGAAAGTAAATGGTAGAAAAAATATTTTAATTAATTTCTTTATACCTTATTTTTCTTAAAATAGATGTAAAGTCATTTTCAGATACAAAAATATATAACAGGTTTAGAAAAGCAGGCAAAAATAAGAAGGACAGGTTAGAACATTTGGATCAAGTTATCAATCAGAACCATGTACAAAACGTCTATCAGAAAATCTGCTAAACTTGCCAAAGGTTAATCACAAATCCTTTATCCTATACAATTTTTTATTCCACTATTGCTCTTTAATTTATGTCATAGAACTTTACTCTTTTATTGCATTGTTTTCATGATAAAATTGTAAAAAGACTCATCCTATTTTATTTTATGGTATTACTGGCACAAATCTTTTTCTTCCTTTTGTCTTTTTCTTGATTATTTGTGGAATAATATTAAATAGACTGACTGGAATGATCCTGGGCCATTGGTAGTAAGGCACTGTTCAGTTCAAGCCTAACTCAAAGAAACTCTAAGACTGCGTAAGCCCCAAAACTAGAGTCTTCTACCGTCTCTTTGCTGTGCCTCCTTGTCATTACCATGGAAACCCATGTAATTCAATGGAGGAAAGATCCAGGAAACTACCTTATTCTGGCACCTTAGCTGGCTCCTTATGCTTCCAAGATTTACAATGTCACCAACTATGTTCAGCTTTGTGTTTTGAATGTCTCAAGTTATGTACAGTTTATGTATCTGTGGGAACATTTACCTATGAGAAAAAAATAAGAATAAAAAATAGTTGAGACTACAGAAAGAACAAAAGTAGGAGCAGGAAACTATAATAAAAATCTGTGCATCTGGCACAACTCTGCCTTGAGGAGATGTTGCCAGGTACCCACAGGTGCTGGCACTGGGGACTGGGGGTAGTTGTTATTGAGCTTCCAAGCGATTATTGAGATTCCTCAAGATTTTCATAAACTGCAATTTACTTAACATTCTCCTGTGGTTAAACACATGTGTGATCATTAACTTCCTGCACTTCCAAATACATCTACAGTGGACATCTTACAGTAAGTTTTATTAAGATATTTTCAAGAAATTCATGGTGGAATGAGGACCTTCACTCTGAATTCAGAGTTTCTATTTTTAACCTCATCTCCACTATTCCCTATCTGTGTGACTATAGTCAAGTTGCATTACTTCTCTCTTTGTCACCACTTCCCATCTTTCACAAAATTAGGATAATGCTAGTGGCTAATGCAATGGGGTAGGTTGTAAAATTCAGTTAACATAATATCTATAAAGGGCTTAAGAGAGTGTCGTGTACATAATAAATGCTCAAAAAACGCTAACCAAAATTTGTACTTCTGGAGGTTAAGCTATGACATCCAATTGTCTGCGAACTCCCAACAGCAAATGTTAAGCCTCGATGCTATTTGTTCCTTCAGATCTCAGAACAGTGCTGGGTGGGTAGTAAGTACTCAGGTAAGGTCTATGGCAGCAGGGTCTATATTGTTGACTGCTGAATTTCCAGAGCCTGGCACCCAATTAGCATTCATTCCATTTTTATTGAATGTATAAAACTTTGCAGAACTAAAAGTAAGTCATTTGAAATTGGTTTGGACCTGAGCAGGAAATAAGTCATCATCATATTTGCCATTGCTACCTGTAATGCTTGGTGCGTGAGAGTGGGCACAGGTGTTAAGTGTATGGGTGTGTGGCAGGGGCACAGAGGAAGGAGGGGGGCCCTTTGGATAAGCACAGACTGCAAACTAGAGACTCAAGGCAGAGGCAGTACATGCCCAGGAGAGGACTGCAGGTTTGCACTGGGGAGCAGATGGGGAGCCCAGGAGACCCCAAACTCCTGGGGCAGGAGGTGGGTGGTGGTTGGGAGAGGAAGAGGGAGTGAGGATAAGAGTAAGCAGAGGTGCCATGAAAGTCGACTTTGCTTCTTTCCCCTAAGGTAGCCAGCCATAAGACAGGCATAATGTCCAAAACAGTTCCTGATATGGTCAAGCTGTGCAAAAGATTAATTAGGTCATTTTTATTCAAGTGAAGGAGTATAGCACAGTGCAAAGAATAGAGGAGGGGTTGGTTAGGACAAACAGACCTGATGTGCAATCCTGCCTGTGCTACTCACCCATGCACCGTTTGAAGCTGAGCCTCAGTTTCCCGATCCGAACAATAGGGCCAATACCACGTCACTCTAACAGGGTTGTGGCGCCGGTGAAAACTTCCATTGACACAGGGAGCCTGAAACTCCACTGCATAGTAGTGCTAGGCAGCTAGTGGGTCCTTAATAAATGGTAACTAGTAGTATTAAAATTAATCACAGTAATCAGGCCTCACAATAAAAACTGACATCGGGCATATCAAACGAATTCTCTCCACCGCATGAAAGAAACATGAGAACAAGCCCAAATTAGCTTCCTATTTTCCAGCAGCAAGCAGAGGAGACTGCCGAAGGTCATCGCAGCCATCTCACAGAGAAAGAAAATGACACGGAACGCTGGGTCCCCGCTCGTCAGCAGTGAATGCCCACCCAATTAAGCAGATTAAACATTCAGTCGCTGTGATGAAAAAGCCCCGCGCAGCTGAGCTAGGCTGCCTTCCTTGCTTCCCAGTCCCGAGCCTCTCTGTTAAATCACCCTGCCTTTGCCTTCCACATTCAGGAAATAATTGGCACTTGGTTAATGCCAAATTTACATTTGTTTTGCATGGAAACAAAATTTGCTTGCAAACAGCTATGTGTGTGAGCAAATGGGCATTTGTGCTGGTAAATAAAATAGACATGCAGTTTTCCAGTTTGCAGATGTATTATTCAATGAAACAAGCAGCAATAGCCTTTAATTTTCAGTTATTCCTAAGTACTTAGGCTTAAACCATAGCAAAAAAGCCCTCTCCCCACCCTTTTTTGTCATTTATGCTTGTTCCTGAGGTTTTCACATTTGCCCCAGATGCATATGTTATCAAACTGACCAGATTTTTAAAATTTTTGCATTCAACCCCCTCAATGAAGCAATTTAGAAATTTAACAAATACTTGCTGAGCACCTACTATGTGCTGATTCATAGGGGTTCAGAGATGAATTCATGGTGCATGCCTGTGGGGGACACCTTGCAAATCATGAAGATAGATTTATAAATAAAATAAAAGATTTAGCCTAAGAGACCTCCATGTGACAAGTTGGGGTGCAAATAAACCAGAATAATGATTTCTGACTGCAGTTAGAAGAAATGATTTTTTAGTTTAGCAGTGAAAGCAAAGAAAGATAGAAAGGGCTTAGGGAAATACAGGAGGTCTGATGATCCAGGATTCTTTGAGGGCTTTTAGTGAAGGGACATAACATGACTGGAGATGGGGAGTGGGAAGATACAAAGATGCATTTTGAGGGCCTTGAATGCCATGTCAAGAGTGGATTTTTATCGTTGTTTCTCTTTAATATGCATATGAATCATGTGGGCATCTATAAAATAATGACTCTGATTCAGTAGATTTGGGGTGGAGCCAGAGAGGCTGAATTTCCAACAAGCCCCTAAGAAGTGGTGTGCTACTAAATATTTAACAAGTGGTACTGGGGCTAGGGGTCAGAGGGCATTTGCCAATTCTCACATTGTAAATGCCACCCTCCCCCCATGGTCTGTATGGACAGGATGTCAATGAATATGGAGTCGGAAAAAGATATGTGCAATCGACTCTTTCAAGCCTGTGCAAGCTGGCTCCAGGACACCGTGTCTCCTAGGTGGTTGCAGTGTTGCTGGTCTGAGGACCCCACTTTGAATAGGCTCTAGTACAGTGGCTCTCAACCTTGGCTGCAAATGAGAATCACTTGCTTGGGTTTGTTAAAGTCAAGAAAGAGAAATGAAGAAAATAAGCTCCTCCCAGCCCCAATTCACACATTCAGCAGGTATTTAAAGAAATAAGGGCAAAACGGTCAAATTGCTTGATATGTTCCCCTTCTCCCTGTCTGTTCTCTCTTGTGTTTCAACTCCCTCACTCCAATTGCTCAGGATCTTATCCAGCTACTCCTTTGACTGACAAATACTGGTTTTCCTTCTTTTTCTAATAGCCCATGAGTTCTATTTTCCTTAACCTTTTCTCTATTTCCAGTCTCCTTAATGAAAAAAGAAAACCTTTATGTCTTGCTTCAGTCATTGGCTGCACATTGGCCAGATAGGTTAGAAGCCACTCTGTTTTAATTGTTGAATTATTATTTAGGAATTGGTAGACCAATGGATCAGGAGATGATTGCTGTTGAAGAGATATTTTATTACATTCACAGATCCGAAGAGAAGAAGTACACCATCATGCTATGGGGGAGCCACATGGGAAATAGTGGGGTAAGTCACAGGGTGGAGAAGTGAGGATCATGGGCAAGAGTCCTTATTGTGGAAAGAAAAAGATAAGGCAGCATAAGCAGGTTTAGGATTGGTTAGTTTGAATGATTTCAGTGGACCCTAGAGCACAGCTGCTATCCCTGTTTATCTGTTACCTAGCCCCTGGGATGATTACAGCAGGCAGATAGTGGCTCAGAGTGTGGGAGCACAATAAGGCCTATGGTTGGGATTGTGGACACTGGATTGGTTAGTTTATGTTTGAAAAACATGCTTCCTGGAGGAGAACTTCTCAGAAGGAAGAGGTGGGGGGAGAACCAAAAAGGCAGGAGGCCAAGACAAGGTGGCTCGGGCACATTATAAGGCTGTCCAAAATAAAAAGGTGTGTTCAACATATGTCTATAATCCCGATGCTAAAACATCAAGTTTACAGAAACTAGCAACATGGTTATTGCACTCATAATGAAATATAAATTACTTAGAGCCCCTTTAAATTTCCTTGGAATACTTGACTTTCAAGAGTAAATACTGGACACCATGCATAGCTTTTACAACATTATTGATGGTATTCCCCATATTGTATTTCATATCCATGTGACTATTTTGTGACTACCAATGTATTTCCTAATCCCTTCACCTTTCTCACCCATCCCCCCATGTAGACCTATCAGGGGGAGCACCTCATAAATTATATAGATGCGTACCCACTGTGCTGTATACCTGAAAATAATATAAAATAATATCCAATGTCAACTATTATTCAAAAATATATACTAGGGCTGTCTGGAATAAAACCAGCCATAAATGCCTCTATTTTTCCTATTACATGGCCGGATCCTTTCTGGACAGCCCTCATACATAGTCATGGGATGTAGGGTACAGCATGGGGAATACAGTTAATGGTATTGTAATAGCTGAGTAAGGTAACAGATGGGTAATAGACCTGCTGGGGTTATCACTATGTGAGGTGTATAAATGCCTAAGCATTATGTTCTTTTGTACACATGGAACTAATTTTTAAAAAGTGGGGGAAAAAAAGAGTAGATACTTGTTGAGCCAAATGACTCTAGTTGGTGGAGTCTTGAATATGTCATTATCAGCATTTATTCTGTCATTCAATCCAGCAGAACTCTGCGAACCTGGTATAGCCAGGCAGAGTGGTAAACACTGGAGATGGGGAGGTGTGTCAGCAAGAAGACGTGATGGAGGAAGAATGAGTACAACACAGTGTTAGTCATCCTGCGCCTTGCTACCTAATGGGAGAACAACATGCAAACAGCTACCTGGAAAACAAGGCAGAATAAAGCGAGGCTTAGAGAATCGAGAGGAAGATTTAACAGGTAACCCCTGTGAGATGGCAATTGTCACAGTTCATGGTTGACAAAAGCTGCATGGAAGACAATTAAAAGTGGAAATCACTCACAAGCCCCCAAAATGCAGATTTTCTGTGGTGTTGATTGAAAGGAGGGTAATTCTCTCAGCATATCAGCACTCCAGGTAGCTCATAGGTAGTTTTTGTTCAAGATTTAAAGAGGTTTAACTTGTAATTTTGTCTAGAATGAAGCTACTTCCTCAGCTTAAGGGTCAGCTTCTGAAATGCTAGAGGGCAGGCCAAATGAGTTAACAACGTGGAAAGTAACAGAGAAACTGCCTCATTGCAGTATAAACATAAAGATGTGTACTGGTTACATAGCAGGAAGGCCAAATGTAGGTGGTCCTGGCGTTATTTTGGTATTTGTAGCAGATTTAAAAATGGCCACAATTCTTTGCAGCTCCTCCCATCAAGATGCTGAGTTATCAAGGTGGAAATCTCTTGAGTCTGGGCAGCCTTGCCTCTTTCTTGAGCTAACAGAATGCATCTAAAGCATTGTTGGACAAGTTTTCAGAATAGAGTTGAAAAGACTCTGTATACCTCCACTCTTAGTCTTGAACTCTAATTAACTACTCCATGATCAAGCCTGGACTAACTCACTGGAGGATGAGAGACCATGTGGAGTACAAATGGGCCATCCCACCTCTGCACTGTGCTCACCTCTGCACACCAACCAATGCATTCTCAACTGACCTCGCAGCTGACTGCAGATGCCCGAGTCAAACCATCTGGGTCCAGAAGACCCACCCATCTGAGCCCAGCTCAAATTGGCACTTACAGAATCCTGAACGAAATAAACAGTTATTGTTTTAAGCAAATAAGTTATGGGGTGGTTTGTTACTCAGTAAGAGGCAATAGATACGGTATATTCACAGTGTCATCAGGAAGTAGGACTGTTTTGTCTTTCATTACTGCCACTAACAGTGCATTGTTAGCAATGGCTTTCCTTGCGGTAAAGAGATGTCTGTCCACTGCCACTCCAATGTACACTATAGCACCATAAGCATAAAAGAAGAGAAAGGGGCTAAATAAACGAAGAAATAAATCCGTCCTCTCACTGCTCCAGCTTCCTACAGGAGTGTAAGTGCTGTCAGACAGCTCCTATCTGACTTCAGTTTTGGTCTAACTGGCTGTGACGGACTCATACGGCTTCCTCTAGACAATCCCTGGCAAAGGAAAATGAGATCATGTGTATGAAGTCATTACATATTTATAAGAGGTTGGGATTAGCATTATTTTATTTTATTTTTTCTTGTTTTTGCCTCTCCATGCCTCTGGCAGTAGTCTTTAATTCACCAGTTTGTGGACAGTATTAAGTCCTGTCTGGAACAGTCATAGGACAAATGAGTTTTGAAGGACAAAAGAGATGTTATTTAGTAAACTAATTATCAGTGTGAGGAAAGCCTTCTGATATTAAAGGGAGAGAAAACTGAGTTGTGAGAATGCGCACAATACAAGCAAATTAATTTTAACTTTTAAGAACAGTTTACATATAATGAAAGTCAAAGGAGAAGAACAGTAGACAGAAAGTTAAGAGAACTGAAACTTAACTTTACATTTGCAATTGGAATATGATTGGCTTGGCATGTGATTGGCATTTAATTTCAAAGTAAAAACAAAGTTGCTGTTAGTAGGATTTCTACACATGCTAAATCAAGTTGACCCAGGCCTCAGAATCAAGCATTTTACACAGTAGAAGCCACCCCAAGTTTTTGATTTGTGCAGGCATCTAGGGAGAATGTTTGAGTGTGTATACAATTTTTGGACCAGAAATTATGTGATAAGCAACACAACATGAAACCTCCTACTCATAATACCATTAATGTGATTGGTGCTTTTAAAGCTATCAATCTGATAAAAGAAAAACCTACACAATCATAGCACAGTTACTTATTTTCATTATACTAATGTCCCTGAGAACCAGATCATCTGAATAGGGCAAAATACAGTGTCATTAAAAGAACAATTTATAATTGGGGTTCCAGTAGCTGGCAACTGAGGAAATGTAGCTATTTCCTGTAAGAAGTTGTCAAAACAAGGAGCTTCCTATCACCCGTGGAGCAAAATCAAATACTTAAGAGGCAAAGGAAACCTGCAAGAGCATACATTATATCCTGTTTGATTTGAAATTAATTTCCTCTACTGAATGCTTTCATGCAATCAGCCATCCTTGTGTAAAATATGGAGGCTAAAATTGTTTGCATTTAAAATATAAAATTAAAAGTAACTTGATGGTGAGTGAAACACAAAACAAAACAAGGAGTTTGACTCCTGAGAGGACTTAGAGAGGTCATGATGATGGGTCTTCCATCCTTGAATCATATGCAAAGAAACAGTAGACTCATTATGTGTCCAATGCTTGGTGCGGTTCTGAAGGAACAATGGAGAGGGAGAAAGGATAGGATACAAGAAGGGAGGGAGAAAAGAAGGAAATACAAAAATGAATACATGAAGAAAGTGTGGGTCTGGACATTAAAACAAGTTTCAAGAACGCAGTTCTGAGCTCCATATAAGAAAAAACTTAATGAAATTTTCATCTTGGCCTCAATGGGAAGAGGTTGCCTGAGGAAGTCCAGGGATGCATTCCCTGTGAAGTACTCAAGGAAACGGTCACTTGTTAGGAGCGTTATAAGGAATTCTCATGTTAAGATAAGGGTTGGACAAAGTGGTATTGAATACTTTTTCTAAATCTGAGATGATCTGAGCTGTAATATGTACCACACTGATTCATTTAGTTACCACGATCAGACTTACTCATAAGTATGGATGAGCTGGCAGCATTTCCCCCCTAAATTGCTACCTTTTCCTTTCTCTATATCAGTTATATTATTTCAGTGTCACCTTTCCTCTGCACCGATTCTTTCTTTTCCCCTATCCCAAACCAATATGATCACAATAATCACTACCTTCAAAACCAGAAAGAAAAGCAATCTTATTAACTTGCTGACTTTATGTTAGAGACTCAACCCCATTCTAAAAGGGCCACAGAAGAGATGCAATGCTTGAGCAAAAGAATGAGAGAAAATCATTGAGTGTGTGTTTAAGACATCAGCCTTCCAGACATGTTGCTCTGCTTAGAAAAGATGCCTCCCCTCTTCTACCCCTTAAGACTGGTATTGATCACCCACACTTGAAGTCTCTACCCCGTCAAAAACTGAAAAATATTTGGCAGTCATATAGAAGGTGTTTTTGATGAAAACATTAAGTTTGGTTGTACAGATGGGGTAATAATAACATAATTACCTTTTCTACTCATTGTTTCAGGTGAAAAATTATGACTCCAGTATTCATTGGACAGTGTTTGATGTATAATGGTTGACACAACTAATAAATAGTATAAAAATTGACTGATAAGAGGGATCCATATGCCACCCAGCTTCTTGGAAAAAGAGCATTTATTTAGGATCTTTGTAGATCATGTGCCCTTATCCATACATAAATGATAACATTCTCCTGGCCTTCATGACCACATGTGAGAATACTACACATTATCTCAGCAACATATAAATGAAACTCACCCTGCTGTCTTAGCCAAATTTCATCATCTCTTACCTGGACACCTACAGTAACCTCCTAACTGCAGCCTCAGCCTTTGGTGATCTAATTCGCTCAGTGCCTCCAGTCATCTTGCTAGAACACGTCAGATCATGTCACTTTGCTGCTTACAAACCTCCAATATCTCCCAATGGCCAGAAGAATCACGTCCGAGACCCTCTACCCTGCTACACAGAAAGCTATCAAAGAAATTCTATTTTCCTGACAATCCCAATTTAAAAATATTCTGCCTATTCTTTATTCTACAACTTATTATAATTTCCCAGAAATGTCAATATCTGCCAGGTAAACTTTCATTCCTGCAGCTTCAGGGGAAAAAAAGAAACCAACCAACCAAACAAACTAACAAAAATAAAAAAACTCTCAAGCCATTGGTCCTCATTATTTTTGGTAAGTATGACCACCATATCTTTCTTTAAAGCTCTTTATCATTTATTCCTTTTTCATTTCCTGCCAAATACCCCTCCTTTCACCTACATACCCATATATACCCAATGGTGGATCCATTCTTCACTCCTCTGCTAAACAATAAAATAAAATCATGAACATCTCATTGCTCTTAGGACAAAATACAAAAGTGTTCATCCCTTAAGGGCTTCCTTTCCAACTCTCTTTTTCAGGCCCTACCTAACCTGGGTTCCAACCACACTGATCTTCTCACTTCAAATCCTCCACATTCTTTTCAGCTTCAGGCTCTCTCCCTGAACACCTTCCCCCTCATAGAGGCCATGCTATTTCGAACTCCTCCCCAGAAACCCAGGCTAAACCATTTCCTCAGCGCTGCCTCCTCCACTACACCTTTGGGTCTTCCTATAGTTTTCCTGGAAAGCACTTAATTACATCTAAAATTCCAAAGACCTTGTTGGATTATTTGTGCTTCTCTTCTCTTCATGAGGACAAGTTTTAAGAATATATTCATTTATAACCTCAAACAGAAATGTGTGTGTGTGTGTGTGTGTGTTTAAATGAAAACAATTAAATGATGAATGAACCATTATTCAAAGCCAGCACTGTCAACCCCGCCCCTTTTTTGCATTGCGTGATTTAGATGAAATCCAGTCTTTCTTAACATTGGGTATGTACTACAAAACCTTTCTTAAAACTTAGGAAAAGTTTTATTGGGGAAATCAGAGAGGGTCCCCAAACTCTAATGAGCCTAATTACCTAATGCTTTTACTAAGATTTCTCCCAAAAAAGATTACTCATTAAATCAACACTCTTTATGAAACAGGTTCATTATTTTTTAAAATCAATTTTTGCAGTTATGTATAAATAGGGTGCATATTGTATTTGCATATGTTGGGGTTGAGCATTTTATATCATATGGCAAATTGAGATATAGATTTAGAGTTGTCTGGAAATTTCATTACAGGACAATGATGTTTCTTATGTTAATTCTCTAATGGGTACAATGGGGAAGGAGGAAAGACGAATAATGGGCACTCCTAAACTTCAAGGTGTGGAGCAGAGATTATAATACCTACCTTATTGTGTGGTATGGGTTAATTAAAATAATATTGGAAATGCCTAGAAAATGCTGGCACTTACAATAGAAGGCATGTAATAAGTAGTAGCTATTATTATTATTATTAATATTAATATATATCATATTATTATCACTATGCCTCTTAAAACCGTATGTGAATAGTGTTATTATGGAGCTAACAATCCAAAAGCAATGAATGATATTGCTGGAAGGTCATTTTTGTGTAACCGCAAAAACTTTAAAAGCTTCAGTGACATCCCATTGTCAATTGGATAAAGTCCCAGTTCTCTAGTAGGGCTTCCAGACCCTTTGCGAACAAGGGTTACAGAACACAAAGATGGAAGAGGAAATGCAAAAGGTCAATAAACATTGAATTAATATTTGGCATCACTGGTACTCAAAGAAATATAAATTAAAACAATGGCATGCTATGTTTCACTACCAAATTAACAAAGCTTTTATTGTGATAATATTTACTGTGGGTTAAGATACAATGATAAAGGGACTCTCAAATTATCTCTTGCAGAATAATCAATTATTAAAATAATTTTGGAAAAAATTAATAATGTGTATCAGGAACCTTAAAAGTATTATTATTTCTTTTACCCAATGGTTCCATTTCTTACAAAATTGCTAATATTTGAGCTAAGTACTGTGGTAAGCACTCTTACACATTATCTGATAAGTAAAACCTGGAAAAAACAATTCAAAAATTAAAAATATATTTATGTAAAAAAATTGTTATCATAGCATTTATAATGTCAAAAACATTTTTTAAAAAATCCATCAACTAAGGAATGGTTTCATTCATTATGGCACATTATGATGCAACCATCAATATTATGATTATGAAGAAAGACTAAAATAGAATTATCCATTAGTTATGTTATTTGAAAAAGAAATAAGTAGAATTGTGTGTATTATTTTATTTCAACTATACAAAAAATAAATAAAGCATAGAAGAAAAAGACTAGAAAGAAGTACACCCAATATTAGCAATGATTTTTTACTGAATTAATAATAAGATTATGAATGATTTAAAAAAATTTTTCTTTACACTTTTCTAAATTTTCCATTTTTTACAATAAGTATGTATCATAATAACTTCTTTTACAGTAAGTATGTATCATAATTGTTTTGTCAGTTGTTTTGTCAGTTGCTTTTGTCAGTTGCTTGAGTTTCAGTTAATGGAGAGTCTACATACATTTATTGAGCATCTACCAATTCCCATGGGTGTCACTTAACTGAGAGTCTACTGTATCATTGTATCTTTTCAAGTATCACATTTCCTTTATGATGTTTCCTTTGTCTCATTCCTTCTATGACTCATCCTTTGAAACCCTCCCCTACCCCCACCCGAACAGCTCCTCCTCAAACAAACCTTCTTCTCAGGTGGGAAGGCTAGGTCCCTCCTCTGATAGCTCCCTGTTTTTTGGACACACCTCCAGCATTAAACGAAGTAACACTTCATTCTATACGTTATCATTTGTGAACTTGTGCACCTCACAAGAGTTGACAATCTTTTAATGATCCCTAGAGCCCAGCACAGTACCAAGCCTGTTTGTTGTATAGATAGATGGGTAGGTGGATGAATGGACGGAAGGCCGTAATGGTATATGGAGCTCAAAGCCATTTCTCAGTACAGAGACTTTGAAATAAGAATGAGAGTTTTGCAAGGCATCTCATACTACCTGGTCAAACGATATCAATACCAACTTTGGCAAAATAAAAAGAAATTAAGACACAAATTCCCACCATTAAAAAATACTAGGATCCTTTTTTAAAAAGTCATGGAAAAGGAACATAATCACCAAGTTTTCGTATTTGTGAGTTTGCTTTGCTGTAAGTTTTAATTTTGAGTTTTGAAACTGTTTAAGGGGCCTTAAGCAGAGGCTGATCTTGAAATAACTTGACCAGAGAACAGGGAGATAAAGCATTTCCTTGAATGTGATGCAGACAGCAATACTTTCCATAGTGGCCAGATATTATTTTTCATCAAACCTGTAGAAAACTTTCCAACCTGCCCTAATTTTTACCAATGAATCTAATAGACCGGGATTAAACTGCAGGGAAGATGAGAACATAAATTTCATTCCTTTCGTTCCTTGTAATATTCGGGATTGTATTCTTTCCAACAATAATAACCTCTAGACTTCAACAAAATTGAAAACCTTTAAATAGCCTTTCACAACCTTTCAGTGGAGTAATGAAGTTTTAAGTGCTCACTGGGGATTTTTCAGTTCAGAAAAATCTTAGCAGCAGTAGATATTAAAATCTAATGTTTACTTCAACTCTTTTACAGCCTAATGGGTTTTTCTGACAGTGTAATTTTTAAAAGGTTGGGTTTCATTTATTAATATAGTGTACTCATGCTGGAAACCTTTCTTCTTTAAGGGCTCTGATGGGAGTCTTATGGTTACACCTTGGTTGAAAGCCAGAGGTATCAGCAGGTTAGGGAAAACAGAAACCTGCAAAAGGGACTCACGAAGGCTGCCCCAAGCCTGTTGCTTTGGGTTTAGAAAATGGGGAAAAGTCCTCTCTTTATGACTTAAACACTGCAGGAGGGGGGGAAACAAACGCAGGATGGAGAGCCCCTGTGTGCACATAATTATGAGTGTGTGAGTCTCTGCAGTTCACACAGTTGCTCACAATCCGGAGGTCTGCTTAGGAAATCCAGCTGTTTGCTGAACTGATGGGAGGATACTGTTCTCTGGAGCTGCCCTACCTGGGACCAGTGGGGGAGTACAGAGAAACCAAGGAGAAATTGCAGGGTGAGCAACAGGCTAACCCACACTTAAGCAGAGAGAGGATGTGATTTGGAAAGATTCCATTTTACATACTGTATGTTGAAACCAGCATGCAGGGAAAGCCTGAGTGAGCTCCAACCAAGTGGTAATAAAAAAGCAAATGCCACGTCTCATCTGCATAATGCCTCTATGTAGTTAACAGAGATTTGCAAGATAAGTACACTGGAGTGGAAAGGGGCAGGATTTATTTCCAAAGACTATGATGCAGCAAAGCTCCTCTCAGGTATATATATTATCCAGGGTGCTATTTTAAATTAGAAAATAAAAGTGCCACTTGAGGCTGTAATTGAAAATAATATTGTAAAGTGAAAGAGCTTGATGATCATAAAGGATGGGTAGTTTGGTGTGTTTTTCCGTCTTCACATTCCACAATAGATGGTTTTGTTCGTGTGTGTATATATATGTGGCCCCCAAATTGGAATCTTGTCCTAATGCATAAAGCAATTTCAGGAAATGCAGAATATGTACTAAATTATCTTTAACAATTTTATAATATTATCAGAATTCATTATAACTACTTGAGAGGCATTTCTAGATTTTTAAGAAATTTTAAAAATTCTGATAAAAACACCCAAAGCCAAAATCTTTTATAATCCCAATGGCCACAGGCAAAAAAAAAAAAGTAAATAAATAAAAATAAAATGTGATAAATCAGTATTTGGGATATGACTTTTTAGTAGATTCTATATAACATTATGTCATGAAGTTTTTTATACTCATACATCCTCTTCTCTAACCATAATTAATAGCATTATTTGATTATTCTGCTGTAAAATTTTGATAAGGACTCAAAGGAGAATCATTAGAAACTATTTCTCATTCTGTTCAAAAGCCCTTAGTTGAATGGGTAACTCTAGCCATGACTTCTCAATTAGAGTCTTTTCCCTTTTCTTCAGCTGCTTTGGTGCGTCTCTCTATTTGGGGTCGTCACCATAACCATGACATGCCTTAAAGAAAGCTTGTCATCTTTTCTTTTCTTTCAATTTCTCATTTGCATCCATTGCAGGTTCTCAGCATTTTATCTGTTTTCTTACTTCTTTTCCTCCTCTAACCTCTACAGTCCATACGTTGCCAAGTATGGTACAGGTAATACTTTCAAACATCTCTAACATCAGTTCCTACAGCTACCCCACACATCTCCCCTGTCAGGCCTACTGTGTTTTCAATAACTAACTGATCCTTGTATCTTATTTTTCCTAATTTTAAATTATATAACCCCTTGATGCTTATGTTATTGATTAACCAATTCCTTAGTCACTTAACAAGTATGTATCATATGCTGACTATGTACCAGGCAGTGTGCTAGACACTGAGGATGTGAAACAAAATTCCATCCTTTCTCGCTCAAGGAAGTTACAGACAAGTTGGAAGTAAGAATACTGACTGACTCAACAATTATATAATGATTATTAGGATCAGGAGGAATATAGACTAAGAAACACCTGGGCCTTTCTGAAAGATTCAGGAAATACTCAATATTTTTATGTCACATCCATATCAAGAAAATTCCTAAAGGCCTTCTCTAGCATCAAGTGCAAACCCCCTTAGTTTTTCTTCATAGTTCTATACAATCGAATTTCCCCTAATCTGTCTAATCCTGTCTCTCACTTCTCTGCTCAAACCCTTCACTCTAGCTAACTCACCTCTCATCTCTAACTCTGTCTTTGACCATGCTCTTCCTCACCTCTCCCACCAACTCCAGTTCTCCAAGCCCAACTATCCATCAGTGTCCACCTCTTTCATCCAGACTCCCTGACATGCCAATCCACATTGACCTTCCTCTGCTCTGGCCTTCTGAGGCAATGATTACAATATTTCTCAGTTTGTTTAACTTTTTTGGGTACATGTCCCACACCTCTAAGTAGATTGCTGGACCCTGGAGAAATGACCCTCACTACACAGCACACCATTACATGTGCCATATAATCTAACAAATATTCTTTTACCACAAGAGTGAATAAGTAATTGTAGAAGCTACTTAACTATAGCATATAGCTCTTCATCATTCATTTAGTATTTTGTGACTATATCACAGTGAATATCATTTGAAAATGTTGTTTTTGCATAATTGTTTCATGTGTATATAATATACTTCCTAGCTACTCAAAAAGACTCAGGGAGACTGACAGACAAGGAACGTGACTTGAATTAACTGACCCTTTGACAAACATAAACTGAGTGCCTACTGGGGAGTGTCAGACACTGCTACACTCAGTATGAGGGAGCCTGCCCGCCCTGGGCATACGGTCTGAGTTGTGATCATTGCTCTGCCCAGAGAGACAGGTTATGCTAAGGGAGTGGCACTAAGCAGAATCTAGCGTAGTCTAGGAAATCAAGAAAAGTGTCCCAGAGCCAGTGACATTTAAAATATGTCCTGAAAGATACTGGAAGTTAGCAAAGTAAAGACAAAATGGCAGGTGGCAGAGGAAGCAGCAAACACAAAGACTGGTGGGCAGAGGGAGCATGTTGCAACTGTGGATACAGAAAATAATTAAATCCGGCTGGGACACAAAATGAGAAGAAAGAAAGATGGAGCTGAGCATGTAGGTGAGGGTCAGATCATGTTAAAGACTTGGGACTTGACCCTAGGGGTGCTGGGGGAATTTTAAGGGTTTTCAAGGAAGTGGATGGCATGAATAGATCTGTGTTTAGAGTGTTCATTAGTAAAAGGGGAGAATGGAAAGCAGCAGAGCAAGAGAGGAAGTCAAGGAGATTAGCTAAGAGCTGTTGCTGCAATATGGAAAAAAGCTGATGACAGCCTAAAGTAGACTACTGTGGATGAAATTGTAGTGGGAATCAAAGAACTATGCAGGAGAAAGAATAAAGAGAACATGGTGCTGGGACATAAAATTCACAAAATCAGTAACTGGACTTAGAAAACACAAGGGCTCTGGACTCAGGCAGACTTGGGTCAAGGTTTGTCTTGTGCTCTCTGGGTGACTTGGGTGGAGCTATTTAGTCCTTTCTACACCAGTTTGCTTGTCTCCAAAATGGTGATTAGAGCTCACTCTTGGAAGCTGGGGAGGCTGACCAGATGTCCCATTTTAAACAGGACTGAAAACACTAGGACTGTCCCGTTTCAAACAGTATGTATGGTCAGCCTAGTCTCACTGGACTACATTCAGGCTGTCAGTAGGCTGACCATACGGATCGTTTGAAACAGGACAGTATCATTGTTTTCTGTCCCATTTAAAACATTACATCTGGTCAGCCTAAATATAGACAAACCAATTCACACAGTGTTTAGTAAATAGAAGGTGTTCAGAAATTATTAATCCTTTTTCTTTTTTCCCTCTTCCAATGTGAGCAAAACTTTGCCATCAAGACAGAAATCAGTTCTCTAGCAAAATTATATCTTGATATGGCCTAGTATTGGAAATCTTTCCACAGCAACTACTTAGCTCTGTTCTACATCATATCTACCTGTGTGCTGGCAGGGCTTATACGTGATTAAGTAGGCCAAGGGCTATGGACAGATGCATTGGCATAAGGTGGGAGAGAAAACGGGAGGAGATGGAGAAAACACAGAAAGGAGGAGATGGAAAAATAGGAAAATGAAAAAAAAGAAAATATGAGCTTAGAGTTTGCATAAAATTTATCACTTAGATGTTTTCTTCCATGCAATCATAAATTTATACAAAAAGAGGATATTCTTTGGGGAAGATTGAAAATTTGCAAGGGTGCAAGTTTCCAGCAACTTGTAAAGAAAAATATTCTGAGTACAACTGTTTTATGGCCTAACCCAGGTGGAGCATATGTTTATATTTGAAAGGTTATTTCCAGCATTTATTTATCACTCCAGTGACATGTTATTCCCACAAAAGTTTTCCAGTTTTAAGTTTCAGATGAGTAATTTAAACCTTGTGGCAAAATAGTGAAATGACCAGAGTGACCACATTAATCTTTTATTCCAGTAGTTAAGTGTGGCTTTCTTTTGGGGAATGGCACTGGACTCTGTCCCTCTCTACTTGCTCTCTGTCTTATGTAGCTTTGAACTTTCCTAACCATACTGGATCCCTGCTGAGATCTGCCTTTTTCCGAGGGATGTTGACATCTCTAGCATTCCATAAAAATCCAGCTCAGCTCATCAAATCTGATTATGCACGTGATCTAGAATCAGAGTGTTCCATCTCCCCAGACCTGGTGAACACATGAGCCACACTGGTTCAGACTGTCTTCCTTAGCTTGACCAGAGCCATCAGAAAAGAGGCTCTCATTTCTATTGGTTTTTGACATGAAAGAACAAGTCAACCACAAGAAGAGTTTTCTGCCTGAAACTGAAAACAATAGGAAGAAGTTAGGGCTGAGAAATAAGACAAGACCTGATGATATTCTTTGAGCACCTGGATTCAGTCGCACCTGAATCCATCAACCCCTCCAATGGTTGAGTTATGTGAACCAGAAAGGGTCCCTTTGTTTTTGCTTGAGCTTCTTTGCATTGGCTTTCCATCACAACCAAAAACAGCCTGATACCACTTTCATATTCAATAATACCTAAATTCTTACATATTGATAAAAAAATTTTGCTAAGTGACATCTAGAAATGTTTTATTGGAATTCTATCTGGATCAACCCTTTAGCCCAGTTTTATATTGTATTTTTCTCAGAAGTTTCCATTTGAAAGAACTTCAAATATAGGTGCTTTCATTCAACATAAGCTATAGGCTTATGAATATTTGTTATTTTATAGATTCAAGATGTTGAGTAGTTTATTGGAAAGAACACATACTTTGAACTTAGTCCTGGAGTATCCTACATCAACCACCTAAAAGTGGTACGATCTTTCACATAATAGCTATGCTGAGCCTCAAACTTGTCATCGATAAAAGGGCCGTGATAATGCATCCTCACTTTGGGGAAGATTAAATGGAACCACATTTATAAAGTACTAACTCCTTGAGGGCAAAGGAATCAGCTTGGTTCACGGTTACATTCCTAAGCCCTAGGACAATGTCCAACACACATTACATGCTTATTAACTATTTGGATCCCACAGAAATTTTTGGTGTCCAGTGAGCATTCAATACATGAGAACTAATACGGTGGTGATGATGATGATGATGTACTCATAGGCTGGTGAACTGTGTCACTCATGGGAAAGAAAGCAACCTGGTAACCTCATATGGAAATTGTTGAAGCTACTCCCCTATCCAAAACAGGCCCTTGGTATTATGGAGGCTGACAAATACATGGCATACTAGGATATTTCTTTACAACCCCAGAACATAATTAAAAGCCATACCTTTCTCGTTAACATTAATGAGCAGTAGTGAGCAGGCACTGAGTAATATGCTAGATGCTATGAATGCAATGAGCAACAACAATAGTAAGAATAATGTTAACAGGAATAGCCAAGTTTTCCTGAGTGGCATTTTCCTATTGCCAGGGACTCCTCTGAGCACCTTGTATGTTTTTAGCTCATTCGTTCTCACAAAACATCGCAATTTTACAAATGAGGAAACTGAGGCATAGAGTATATAGGTCATTTGTCCAAGGGCAGACAACCAAGTGGAGACAGAATCGAACTCTGTTGGTCTGGCTCCAGGCCCCACAGTCTGCTCCATACAGAAGCTAGTATGAAATGGACTGGAACTTTCTTTGTCTGAAAGAATAAACAAGGCATGAACAAGTATGCCCGATCCCAGCTGGCCTTGCTCAGCTTAAAGACAGGGCCACACCTGCAAACCACATGGAGGCGATTTCAGGATCTACCCTCCTCCCCACAGGCCCCAGGTCCGGGAGGCTTCCCAGCCCCAGGAAGACCTTTCCAACCAGCTCTGGCCTCCTTGGACATGAGAGTCCCGGGATCATCCTCCCTCCCCTTCTCCTTAACCCCATCTTTCTCTCCTTAACCTGTTTTTCTGTTATTGAATACTATTTCTTAAATGGTTTTTACTTCATTCCTGAGCAAGCGATTGGAGGCCCTAAGTCACACAGGTGTTGAAGAGTAATCATGGTTCCATGGTTGTTCCCTGAAGTAATGAATCTCATTTCTTCCCACTTAAACTAGTGACTAGTTCTCTAACTGTTCTTCTAGATTTCAGCCTCTCCCCTTTTATTTTGGACATACAGCTGAAAGGCTAAGCTTTTCCAATGCTGTTTTTGAGTGACTTCCTTATTCAAAGATCTATTACAATCAAAGTTCAAACTGGTTAAACCAGCATCTGACACCTCCAACATCTGCCTCAGTCTACCTTTTGAAATGCATTTCCACCACAACCTTACACCTGTTTTACTGTTTTCCACGCACATTTACATACTCTGGCCTCCCACCATTCTGTACACTCTTCACTACACCTGCAGTCTTCTTTCTCCTGTCCCTTTCACGCAGTTCATTCACTTACTGTGTGTGTGTGTGTGTGTGTGTGTGTGTG